>JAJOOF010014105.1:0-34258 GCA_029582545.1 Solanum lignicaule | reverse complement strand
TGGAAATACTCCTGGATCATCCTGAGCTAGGAGTTATGACTGCTCAAAGTTGGCCAAAAACTCACTGATTTCCACACTTGGCCGAATTTCCAGATTCTGAATTTTTTTCCAAAAATGACTACTTCCAATTTCAAGTTTCTTCATATTCATTTTAAATTGTCGGATGTTACACTTACAATGACTCACACAAAGGTTTGAAACGTTTCTTATAAAAGTGAAATGAATCTTACAAGTATAGTACATTACAAGCATTTAAAAGACAATAGCACACACATATAGCACTTCTTCAGTTGATTAAGTCCCTGTTGTATTTTGTGTTTGAGGCTTGATTACTTCTCTCTCTTTTTGTGAATGAATGATCAAGTTGTTTGTCTCTTGATTATATCAATCAAGAAGATTTGTTGACCACTGGACAAACAACCTCATCCATTTTTATTGGTGAAGTACATTGACTGCTTCACCAACACCCTGACAAAACAACTTTCCAGTTGTACACCATATTGTACCTAGACGAGAATACTCTGTTGGGGACCAGGTCCTTGCATTTGGAAGGATCATCAAAATAACTGAGATACATCAAGGAGCAAAAGAACTAGAAGCAATAAATTCAGTGCACCTATCCATCTCACCTTTTTATCGTCTATAAATTTTGTGGTCTTTCCTCAGATTTGGACATTTAAAACCTACAAAACAACATTCAACATAAAAATACAATGAAACAAGCATAAGAACAAAACTTCAAGTGAAAAGGCATAAGATGTGCTATAATTACAAGGCACTTTAAGGAACTTGTTACTACAATTTAGTTCTTTGGTGATAGAAATAATGGTTAACATGTTAACAGAAAACTCAAGTACGTGGAGAATAGTTTTGAAAGCCTTTAGAGAAGCATGTCATGTGTTTATTTGTTCCAGAAAAAATAATTCAGGAATTAAGTTGATCATTAAAAACAATACCTTAGTACTGCACATAATTGGAACTGACAGGATTAGACAAATCAAGTTTGTTCAAGAGACGACGAACATGTAAATTTTCATCTGTAGACAAAGTTTCTCCAGAAGTAGTTTCTCTGGATGTCTCCACATATTCTACAATGTTAGCTGATTGATTGACCTCTAGTTAGTCTACCATGTAATTTTTACTTTTTGTTCTAATACGACTCTAGGAACCAGGTTCCTAGAAATAACTGTTGGTGCGTAGTTTTCTTTCATCCAGACTTCTCAGTTGGTGCATAATATAGCATGATCCTCATCGATGAACATATGAATATGCATCCTCAAGAAAAGGAAAATAAATTTTATCGAGAACTTAAACCCTGATCTGATCATATTCTTGGTTCAAACCCGACCAGAAAATCATAAACTCTTATCCTTTTCAACCAGTTGTTGAAAGAGAATTGCAACATCGTTATACGTTGATTGAAGATCATGGTAATAGTCAATATCTTCCATTAATCCACTGAGACTGAATTTCAATCACTGATAGTCAACTCACCCTTCTTGGTGTCATGGATTTTGTTTCAAATCTCAAAGATCTAGGCATCATTTCCCTTGAGAGTTGTTTAAGTGTATGACCATCTCATCTAAAAGCTTAACTTGTTAGAGAGAGCAGAGCACAATTTTATTAGTGAACTGTATTCTCAACAAGAGTAAGTCCGCTTAGTTGAATCCCAAAATAAATTCCTAACATTCTAGAAAAACTATATAAGAAAAAAATGTGCCACATCTTAACGTTCATAGCTCAAAAAGAAAGAAAAGAACAAATATCTTGCCCTTGCATCAAATACAAAATGGTTGCTTCAACATTATGCCATTTTCTTTACTCCCTCGGTTTCAATTTACGTGACACATTCCATTTTTCGAGAGTCAAACAGTTTAAGTTTGACCGAGAATTTGCTCATGAAATCTTCAATTTTTTTAAAATGAAATTTATATATTTGTAAACTACTTAAAAAGTACTATAAGTCACAATGATTGATAATTCAAAATATTTAAAAGATATATGAAAAATTATGGTCAAAGATAGACTTGTTCGAATCTCGAAAATTGAAATGTGTCACATCAATTGAGACAGAGGGAGAAATAGTTTCAACCTTTATTTTTGGTACATTTAACAGTATCAACTTGTGACAACTAAAACATGAAAACTAAAATTTCTGCTAGTTTAACTAAGCAATATATTAGTTCATTCCAATTTTTGCTCTATCTGTTTGTCCATCACCTTTAGAATTTTCTAACAAAGTTGTTTCATCAGCTAATTCCACATCTGTTCCCTTGCATCCTTCAGTAATCTCTTCCAAGGGTTTGTATGTATATAATGATGCACATATAAGATAGTATACAAAATTTACTACTTGTACTCCAGCCATAAGCCAGTAAAAGTTTTCAAGTTTTCCCCTGTTGAGATTCCTATCTGGTAGCCAATTCCTTTCTTTTCCGGTATATCGATGAACTAGAGTTACTATAAATGTACCTAAGTAATTTCCAAATGACGAAGCTAACGAGTTAAGTGCAGCTCCAGTGCTTCTCATGCTTTCAGGGAACTGTTCAATGAGAAATTCAAGGTGTCCAACACTCATGAAAACTTCAGCTACTCCGTGAAGACAATACTGCGGAACCAACCAGAAGACACTTATAGGAATGACATGAGTCGTTGGCTGATCAAGTAAGTTATGATCTGCAGCTGCTTTTTTACGCTTAATCTCAGCTAGTGCTGAAGTTGCAGTAGCAAGAATATTAATGGCGAATCCTATTCCCATTCTCTGTAAGCATGTAACGCCTGATTTGTGTCCTGTGAATCGACGAGCAAAAGGAACAAAGAAGCGCTCATAAAGCGCAAGGCCAATGAGCACCGTTAGGACGCTAAAAATAGACATGCTGGCTGGAGGTATTTGGAAGCTGTGGGACAAATGACGATCCATACTTCGCGCCTGTTGGATTGTAAAGCTGCTTACATGTGAATGTGAAGCAAAATGTAATATCCCTGCAGCCCAAATCGGCAGCATCCTTAAGATGCATTTCAGCTCTTCCGTTCTATGAACGGTAGCTAGCCTCCATAAATTTGGCTGGCACGACTCTTTCATGTCATCGCTGGTTACTACAGCTGCTCGATCAATCCACCTTAACCAATTGGTTAAATTAGTAAAGCAATAACAGTCACTCAACTAATTGTTATTATATCAGAAAGTCATCTTTTTTTCTTGATTCCAACTTTTTCTTCAGCAAAGAAAGTGACTTTCTGAAATAATAACTATTAGTCGAATAACCATCTGAGAAATCAATTTAACAATATAAGATCTATATAAGTTCTAAACCAAATTAACTAAAAGAGCATAATTTACTGTACTGATTCATTATTTTTGCAAGTTAATTTTATCTGTCCATTTCTTTTAGCTATTCTACATATGCTACATATTCGCGTTCAACAAACGTTACTTTAAATCACCTTACTTGAACTGATTAGTATGCAAAAGCCTTCCATCATGTGAGATAGCAGAATCAAGCTCTCTGTTCTCATATAAGAGACTATCATCGTCTGGAACAACGACTTTTTTCTTCCTCACTGAGGCAACAATAACCTGTGTCAATCTGATTAATGGACTTCCTCCTGGTTCTACTTTTCTGTAAAATGGAGATCCAACAACAAACACGACAACAGACAATGCCATAGCAATTGTTAGAAGTCCAAGACCCCATCCCCAATTTACGTTATCTTGTATATAAACGACAACAGTTAATGCAGTTAACGTAGCCATTGTGACACAGAAATAGAACAAATTATAAAAGTTCCACTTTCGCGATTCTACTTTAGATTTCCTCATGTCCAATTGATCAGCAGCAAATGTAACTACACAAGGTCTAAGGCCTCCTGTACCAATTGATGTCAAAAGTAGGCAAATGTAGAGCGCCCAAAGCTGCGAATTTGAAGCTTCTTTGCAATTTTCTTGAGTTGGACATGGTGGAGGACGGAGTTGTGGCATGATTGCTGAGATAGTTATGCTGATCAGTCCCTGTATACACATCTCAGAGTAAGATTTCCATTGCTACTATAAAAATCAGGGACAAATTCTATAGATAAACAGCAAAACCGTTTGTTAATCTTATTTAGCTACGGATTATCCTAATTCATAGTTCGTTGTGCTATTAACATATTCCTTAAATCCCAGTTCAGAATGGGAAACGACAAAGCAAGGGCGGCTCAAGCATATTAGTGTCCTAAAGCCAAAAAAATCTAGAGAAGGCTTTAAATCTAAAACTTGTTAAGAACTTTTATATAATTGATGTTTTTAATATCAATGTAATCGATCTATCTTATCTTTCATAAGACATATAATACTCCAAATGTGTCAAATCTCTTCCAATAATTCTTTCATTTTATATGGAAAGATTGTTTTTTCTGCAAATAGTACTTGGATTTTAAAAAAATTTTTAAAATCTATAACCTACAAAATAGGCTCTTTAAGAAAAAGCCATGTATCTAGGAGTGGAAACGAGTGGGTCGAATCATATATGGATTGGCCAAAAATGAATAAAATATCTGACTCAATGTATTAAAAAATATAGGTTAATCGACAAAAAAATATGAATATCCATATTAGGTATGACTTTAGGAATAGTCAGATGAAGTTATAAGCCAAAATGATTTTAAATTTTCCAAAAAATAAAAACTCATGAAAAATATTACTTCCTTTGTCACATTTCATGTGAGGTAGTTTTACTCGGTACAAAGTTTATGAAAGAAAGGAATACTTTTAAAACTTATAGTTTAAAATGAATGATAGAAATTTGTATGGCTATAAATCATTTCATTGAGTGTAAAATAGACATTTTAAAGTTAAATTGTTACTTAATATAGAAGTGTGTCATTCTTTTTGTGACTGAATGAAAAGGAAAGTAACTCACATAAATTGGGACGGGGAGTACTAATTATAATGTGAATATCTATGGATATGCATATTTTTAATGAATAATACTATAATCTATATTTAAAAAGTTGATTATGTAATGGATTGATTAGTTTGAGATAGGGAATAGAGACATACCATTTCATAAATAATGGAAGCAACAATAATAGTCCAAAATCGACCAGCAAATGAATCAGCAACAAGAGCACCAATAAGTGGAGTGAAATTTGAAATACCACTAAAGTTGGCTAGTGTATTAGATGCTTTTATTAAAGGCACATTTAGCACTTGTGTTAGGTATGTTATCAAGTTGCTATGAAATCCAGCACCCACAAATCTGTCACATACTTCATTTGCTGTTCAACAATAATAATAATAATAATAATTAATAAGCATTGTTAATTCTTTATACATTTCAATAATTATTACTACAAATATGTCCTTTTGCTAATAATTTAGCTCACATATTTTTTTTTATCGTAAAGACATATCACATGTGTGAAGAGAGATATCAATTTTAAATATTTTAAAGAACATTTTCCGTTTTAAAATAAGTAAACTTATCTTATTCTTGGATCAAATCCCAATGGATAATAAGGGAAAAACAAACAGAAAAAAGACAAACTACCTTAGTTTTCATATATTTTCCATTCAAAATAAATGAATTTTTAATTATTTTTTTCAATTAAAATGAATGAATTTTTTAAAATTTAAGGATGTATTAATTAAATTTTTTTAGAAAAAAAACTATTCTTCTCTTTAATAAGTTTATCAATTATCTCTAAAAATAACAAATGAATAATATTGATAAATTATCTTTTATCAATATAATTAAGTATTTTTTTTTTAAATATACCACTCAAAAAATTAATTAATTTATTTAAACCTTCTTTCTTTTTATCTCTCAAGGGTCAACAACAACTAAGTCACTAAAGGAGAAGAAATCAAAGGTAAAAAAAGGGACTTTATTTACTTGAGAGATCGGATGTTATAAATAATTTTGAAATGATATTTTTCATCAACTTACCAAAACAGCATAAAATAAATCAGAAAATTCACTTTCTTTTTTAATATAACATTTTTAAAAAAATTACCAAACACATTCTTAGTCTAAAACTTTACTAATAAAAGAAGTCAAGAAGCACAATCACATGTGCAACAAATTAATTAAGTATATAGTTAGTTAATTATCTAATTAGAAGTTTCACCTTTCCATCCATTATATTATATTATGAAAGTGATTTTCATTTTGAAGAAGATGAAAGTGAGAGTTTAACTTACCAAGTATAAAGGGCATTGTTTTCATTCCTCCAAGCTTCCTTTTTTCAGTTTCAATTGTCTCATCTTCTTCTTTCTTGCCATTTTCTTGAACAACTAGCTCTTGCTTGGCCACCTTCATATTTTCACTCATCATGACTAGCTACCTACTCTTAGTTATGAAATGCAAGCAATTTTGAGAAATTCCCTATAGATGTAGGGGATATTTATTGACATTCTTAGCCCCATGTTAATTTGTCTCATCCATTGGTTTTCATTTGGAAGTATTTGGTCACCTTTTTTGCTTCTCTCCATACTTGAGTCAGTTTGATTGAATGGAGAGGTATTAAAGTATTTTTTGGTAAAAAAATATATGTATGGTCATAGAATTTATCTTACTATTTGAGAGATTTTGGAAATCAAAATATTAAATTTTAACATCTTTTTCAGTTCTTTTGTTTTGCTCAAAATATAATTGTTTGTTTATTTAAAATCTACTCCAAACTTTTGTATTTTATCAAAAAAATAAAAAAGAAAATAATAATAATAATAATAATATATATATATATATATATATATATATATATATATATCCCTCAAACTTTTACTATTGTTAGTATATTAGTATTATTATTGTTTTCTTTTGCCCTGATGGATATTTGTAACTAATTTGTGTTGGTTTTTAAAGGTTTGAATGGAAAATGAAGGGTTGTGGTTCTTTTGAAAGGGAGTGACTTTTTCGAAGGATTGTGACCTTTTTGAAAGATTGTGTCCTTTCTAAAGGATTGTGACCTTTCTAAAAGATTGTGTATTTCCCAAAGGGTTGTGACCTTTCTAAAATGTTGTCTCTTTTTTGAAAGGGTTGTGACCTCTTCGATAAGACACAATTAGCACATTTTCATACTACCCTTTGTTGGCTATAAATTGAGGAATTTTCTCTCGTTTTTTAAAATCGATTCATCTTCCTTCTGCATACATTTTCTTCTTTCTGCATACATTTTCTTACAAACAAAGTAGAGTGTTTGTGTAATTTCATTGCTGCCTTTTGAGTTCACTACAATTATTGAAGTTTGAGGTACCGCTACTTTTTTAATAGATCATCCATTTCATCATGAGAGGAAATAATCCATAAACACAAATAAAGTGAAGGGATTAAATTTCTTAAAGACACACAGTAAATTCTATGGCCTCAAATATTTTATTTCTTTTCATCGTAATAGTTTTCTGGTTTAGTACTATGTTGAATACAGGAAGCGACAATTTGTAGTTACTAATAATTGGTTATTAGAATTTGTTATTCAAATGATAATTTGTGTCAAACTTATCTATATATAGAATTATATATGATTTGTGATAATAATAATAATAATGAACGACATTGATGAAGACTACATAATATGGAATAAGAAAATATGTTTGTTTTGGTATGATTAGATCGATATTCTTGATAGTTTTTAAAATTTATGTTTATGTTTATAAGTCATGTTCATATACTTCAAAATAGAAGTGAAATATATTTTAAGATTATGATCTAACACATTAAAAATTTATGATCAAATACTCGTTCAAAATTCTAATGTGATTTAAATTTAATATATGATATAACTTGAGCAACAAATAGATTTTCCTAGATTTTAACCATTGTGGGTAGATCCGCCCCTAGAGTGAGTAATACTGGCAGGTATTGTGGGGTCCCATTTGCAGTTTTTGTTTCACTTTGCAGCTCATGAATTTTGATGTACATGTGACTATTAAATCAAATTTGCATTACCTAGTTGGATTAGAATCTGCAGAAATTGTTCTGGAGAAAAGACAATAACATGTTAAACAAAGTTTATCTACATGTTTTAGTTTTTAAATCTAACCAAAAATGGTCATTGGGTTATAAGTAGCTTACTGTTAAAAAATTGTCAAAAAATAATCTTTGAAGGTTAGGTTTTTTAGCGCCCAAATCGAAAAAAATGTCAATCTACTTTTAAAAAAATTACAAAAACCAACCTTCTAAAGTCGGTTTTTAAAAAAAAAAAAATGCAAAGTCCAACCTTGAGAGGTTAGTTTTTCTTCTTCTTTTTTTTAAATTTGCAAAAAAAAAAAAAAAAAGAAACCTTCAGAAGCCGGATTTTACAAAAATAAAAAATAAAAATCACAATATATAAAATTAAAGAGTATTAATAAAAGAAAGTCTTAAACCAGCATCAATTATTTTTACTAATAGAAACGTATTCAATTACAATGAAAATGGGAGTTTGAACCCCAAATATTGGTGCATATTATTATTTTATAATTAAAAAAATCAACCTCATGAAATCAATATTTTCAAAAAAAAAAATTCGACCTCCTGAAGTTAGTATTTTCACAAAAGAAAATTGTAACAAATACAATTGAACTTCGAAGGTCGGGTTATTTTTCGACCTCCAATTTGAGGTTGGTTTTTGGTTTCTTTTAGATATTTTGTTTTAGCCGTGACTATATATAATAAGCGTCAAGTGTTGCAAATCAATTTTGGGTAATGAAGTTAATGATTTGATTCAAGTTTTTGGAATTTGAATTTTTAAATTTTTCGTTACATGTTTGGCTAGAAGTGATTAAATTGATAATAAGCAATTAGTGTGTTTTGTAAAAAGTTTATTTCTTAGATATTGTCAATATAAACAATCTTTTAGATCACCAAATTATCCGAAGAACATTTACATACCACAAGTAAGCTCCATAAATTGTAGAATTTGAAATCTTAATAATGGAACATGTCAGCTCATGCTTATTTCAAGACTAGAAGAAAGGGTTTTCAAAAAGGGAATTTGTATTTTAAATGTGGAATAAGTATATTTGATTTTTTTTTTTAAAAAGACAGTATATTTGAGATAGAATTTTAAGACAAATTTAACAAGATGTATTTTAATTTGGAAGGGGCAAATAGTTGAAGATCTAATCTACTATCCGGAAGAGTTATGGTGCAACATGTATTTTTAATTTGAGATGCAAGTATGAATTAAAGCATGTAAAGTTGTTGTCACAAT
The DNA here is from genome assembly GCA_029582545.1 of Solanum lignicaule. NCBI lineage: Eukaryota > Viridiplantae > Streptophyta > Magnoliopsida > Solanales > Solanaceae > Solanum > Solanum lignicaule. The sequence goes on along the minus strand of JAJOOF010014105.1, from coordinate 25,081 downwards.
CCAACCCACCGGGCCCTGCGGGCACCTACTCTAACACCTAGATAGGAGAACCTTAGTCCCTAAACAATTTCATCATGCGGAAAAATTAAGAGATAAATCGGAAAGTTCATGAAGTTTACAAGATACTGAGTTAAAACAAAACCAAGATTGAATTTCTAGAATAATTAACACCCCAGGGATCTAGTCTAAACAGGTACAAGAGCTACGAAAGATACGTCATGTAAACAGAAAAATATCATGACACAGCTCCCACCATAAGGAAGGAAAGTAGAAGCCGTTGGAGATCATCTTCGTCTTCTCCTATGAAACATCACTGATCCTGCAACTAGACTATGCCAAGTGGCATAGCAAGAGTAGTATCAATACAAGCAACACGTACTGGTAGGCATCATTGGTCAACCCGATACCCACTTCCTAATAAAAAGAAATCAACCAGAAGAAACACGCTATAAGGAAAATACCCCAGCTAACCTTTGCACCCACACTCTAACCACCTTATTTGTCTTAACCACAACTAGGGAACAACACAATGTTGGCCTTCTATTTGCATTGCTACCAACTCTGATTTAGATTAAGGCCGAACCTTTCTGGCACACATAAAAAAGTTTTTGAAACACACCTTGCCCCTAATCCAGCCAACCAACTTACTACACGCACATGATTCTCCACCACAACAATTCTGCCCTTGACAACATAATATACCATCACAAGGCTCACTAACCATTCAAGAACGAACCCCCTTCCCAAGGTAGATCCTAGTCATTCATCACCATTCCCACTACTTTGCCTCTTACTCTCACACCTTCTCATACCTGGGATACATAACATATTTAACAGCCACAATATAGCAACACAAATAACATCATCACAATACGAAAATCAGTAACATTCGGACTTCGGGTTCTTTCATATCTATTATTACACAGGATAGGCATGATCAATCACAGTTATGTCAATTTCTCAATTATGGCACAAGAAGTCATATTCATTCACACTTAATTCGTCAACAATAGTCTTCTCATGGAACCCACGCCCAAGCTATTAGTGTGTCGAAACGTGACACCCGATCCAATAGTGTGTCGGAATGTGACACCTGATCAAATAATATATCGAAACGTGACATCCGATATAATAATGTGTTGGAATGTGACACCAGATCCAATTATGTGTCGGAACGTGACACTTTATCCAATCAACCACAATCAAAAACACAATCAGCACCACAATCAATGATTTATACACTTGTATCGTATAATCAGGTAACATGTTTCTTGCATGCAATGGATCATAAATAGTTATTTCATTAAATTCATTTCATTTTTCCCTATTCATATATATGCATGAATACAACAAAGCAGTAATAGACATATATAACACCGGCGAGAAATCAAACCATCACCTACCCCTAAATTCATATGATAAGTCCACCCACACAATACACACTAGTTCAACCATAAGGACCACACTTACTATCCTCCCAACTTTATGCCTGAAGGTCTAAACATGAAATCTCCAGTCGGCTTATAATATATTAGGTGGTGTAAATGATTTATCAACTACTCAATAAAGAAACCTAGCCTACATGGGTACCAAGTAGTTGTATGAGGATTATATCACAACTCCTGACTTCCGAACAACGAAACAATGGAGGCAGGCATATAATCCATGGATTGTAGCCTTTCTTATGTTAGAATTCCTCCTCTCCCTCCTCCTCAAGCCTAGAGCAGCCTTTTGAGGGTTTTAGGGCGACCCTCATCTATTTTGGCACTAAAGGGAGGAAGGGGAAAAGAATAAGAATTCGCGTCTTTCAATTTTGTTTCTGACTATCCCACCATGGCGGCTCCCAGCCCACTATGGCGGTACCGTTGTGGCAAGATTATTCCCACTATGGAGGGAAGGTACAGGCCCGGACAACTTAGTTTCATGAAATACGATTTGGGTCATTATAATAGATACTGATTTACCCCTCATTCGTTCCTGAACGATAAGCGGAGGAGTAGGCACGAGTCGATTGGAGTACTTTCAAAACTAACAGATTAACTTGTCATGGAATAATAAAGAATTGCGTACCCCGAGACTTAAGCGTGAAAATCACCTTGTCGGATGAGCTAGAAAGAACGAGACAAAACAAGAACAAAATATATATCCCTTTTTTGCTAAAACTGATCCCGCTGTGGCGGGGCCGCGGTGGCGGGACCCTACCGCCATGGCTCAATTTCAGGGGTCATTTAAGAGGGCGAGAGAAATGGGTTCTCCCCATTTCATCCAATAGTAACTCTCAAACTCCCAAAACTCTCTCAATCGCTTCGTTCAGGACGTCAATACCAAGGTAATAATCTCACTCCCTACTCTAATTGCTTCATTACATGCTTAACAATAATTGTATGATAAAAACAATTGAGTAAAAAGAGCCTTGAGGTAGTTTTTTGAAATTTCAAATAGATTGCTTGATTTGATGCAATAAACGTAGCATGGATACTTTCCTTACATTTACAACGTCTCCACATCATTCTGAGAGTAAGGATTACATGAAAATAGGGTCGAAACGTTCTGGAATCGGTGGGGAAGTTGAATAGTGTTCTTGGTTGGCAACTTAGATTTGGGCACCATTTAGGAGTTGAAATTCTAGAATCTTTACTTATTTAGGTATTAGGGTACTTCAGAAACACTAATCTGACTAAATTTAGTGAAAACGGAGTTTTCTTTTTGGCGAAGGGGTTCCATAAACACACTTCTAAAGCTTCGACCCAGATGAAGGCCGCCATGCGGCCTTGCTCCTGTTGTGGCGACATCGCCATGTTGGGATCCTGGCCACCATGGCGGAAGGCCGCGAACCAGTGGCCTCCCAACCATTTTAGCTAGAAGAATTTTTCCTTTCTTTTGCCCAGGGTTACCTATATATGTTGAGTCCTAATATGCACATTATGAAATTGCAGGTTTGATCAACAATGGCTGAATTCAATGAAGAGAACTTGTTTTTCCGATTTCCTCATGCTACAAGTCGGGAGAGGCATCATGATTATCGAAACACCAAATTTTTGTATGATAGGGGTTTTCAGTTGCTAGGCTTAGCGGAGAAGGCACCCGCCTTCCATGCCCGACTAATGGAGTTCGGTTTGGGACCACTAGCGGACTGTATGCTCATGTTGGATGAGGGAGTTTTATGCCCTCCTCCCAACTATTTGTTGGGATGACCCTCACCATGTCATCTACATTAGAGCAGTGGATGTCCCTATTAGCACTCAGTTCATTAATGTAGTGTTCGAGCTGTTGAAGGTCTCCAACGTTGAGTATAAGACCAGACTGAGGGAGATGAATCTGGTTTGGTTACGGGATACGCTAGTTGAGGATGAGCATTAGGATCGGGTCTATTGGGCTACTACAGAGGGAATCACCATAACTTACTAGTCCGCTGATGCCAAGAGGTGGCTGAATTTGGTGGCTAGGAGGGTTCGCCCGCCGGGCAATCGCATAGACGTGACTTAGTGATCTTAGGCATATTTATATGCCTAGAAATATAATATTTCCCGTATTTAAATCTAAGTTTGAGTTCAATATGTGTTTGTTTATAGTCTTATCGAGTCTTTTGGTTGTTTATGAGCTAACCAGCATGATTAGTTGTGTAGGTGAGTTTAATTGGAGAAATGAGCACGAAAATGGACAATGGGGAACACAAAAGATCCGAGTCAAAAGGATGCAAGGAAGAAGATTTAAGAAATGTCATTTAAGGCATCTTTGTATCCTCTCTGCATCGCGGAGAGGAATTATAATTTGGCTCGTTAAGTACAATTCCAGGCAGAGCACTCTGTGACCCCTCCGCATCGCGGAAAAGGAGTCTTAAATTAATTCACGATGCTCGAATTTAGGCAGAGTGACCCGTGTAGCTGCCGCGTTGCAGAGAAGAGCAACTGCGTTCGAATGGAAATTTGAACATTGTTCCGCGTCGCTCCCTGATGTCCCAGTTTTGGCCGTTTCGACTTTTTATAAATAGGCTAATACTTTATTTTATTAAAATATTCTTTTTCTGGGTTTTGAAGAACAACGACTTGGGAGAATGTTTTCATCATTTTTTAGGGTTCTTTCCTAAACTCTTTTACTTTCGATCTTTCTATGATACTTAAACATTGTTTGATCGAATCTTTGATTATGAGTAGCTAAATACCTTAGTTCTAGGGTTGTGGCTACATGATGATGGTAATTCATTAAGTTTTTATTGGGTTAATATCAATTATCATATGGATCTTTCTTATGTTCTTATTTGTCGTATTTCGTGACTGGACACCATTGAAATAAATACATTGTCCAAATTGAACTCGGGAGAGGAATAAGAGGATAGAACGTGAGGCACAAGGAGCATGATTTTCTCTTAATAACTAGGGTTAATTTTTTATCTAGGATAGGGATATACCTATAAACCATGCTTGGTCACTATACAGAAAGAAATTGTAATGCTCGGTACTTGATCCAGCCTATCCCCGCTCAACGATGTAGTTAGGTTGTCATTTATCGTAGGCGATTAGAGGTCGGGAGACCATGATCATACATTTAACCCATGTGACTCATTGATTCGATAGTTGATAAATACCCATGTGAGTGATATTAATTGCATGAATCCTGATAAGAGTTGCAGCCCTGGACTTTACCCAATCATTGTTTTAAACCCTTGAAATTGAATCGTGTTTGTTACATTTTGTTTAACTCTTAGAATTATAAAATAAATCACTTTTGGAATATTGATAACTCTTGTGCTTAGCTAAAAGTTGGACTGGAAAGATTCGTGCACTACTAGAGGAGGCGAAGACGACTTACTTACCCAGTCCCTCTTGTTACTAGTGAACCAACATCACCAGTAGCAAGAGTTAAGCAAGAAGAACCTGAAATAATGGCTAAGATAAAGGTAAGAGACGTGGCTATCCCATGTACGACCAATGTGACATCATGCATTCAGAAACAGAGACGTGGCTATCCCACGTACGACCAATGTGACATCATGCTTTTAGAAACCTGCAGCTAGTGGAGGTTTGAATTGAAGCAGAGTATGGTGCAACTATTGCACATTAATAGGCAGTTCACTGGTCTATCGCACGAGGATCCAATAGTCCACATCTAAAATTTCCTCGAGATCAGTGATACTTACACTCTAACTAGAGTAAACAAGGATTACATGAGGCTCACTTTATTCCCATTTTCTCTGCTTGGGGAAGCAAAAAGATGGTTAAACTCAGAGCCCGCGAACTCAATTCCCACCTGGAATGATCTAGCACAGAAGTTCCTCAGCAGTTTTTTTCCATCTGGAAAAATAGCTAAGTTGAGGAGTGACATCCTAAGTTTTACATAGAAAGGAAGAGAGAACTTGTACCAAGCTTGGGACAGGTTTAAATCGATGTTGATGAGCTACCCCCACAATAACATCAATCTAATAAGGTGTTGGTCCATACCTTCATTGAAGGATTGGAGCCTAACACCAAAATTCTACTTGATTCAGCTGCATGTGGTCAGACTTTGGAGAAGACATATGCTGAGCTATTCACTTTGCTGAACAGGATGTCACAAGGTAACCCCGAATGGAACGGTGGAGGGGTGAAACCTATGATAAAAACACTGCAGGTATGCTGGAAGTAAATGCAGTGACTGTTTTAACTGCACAGATTGATGTGATACAAAACATGATGAATACCCACTTTAGCAATCTAGCATTGGGACAACAACCCGCTCAGGTGAATGCAATCCAACAACTACCAACTTGGTGTGAGATCTGTGGAGGTGGTGATCATAGTGCACAGGTATGTGGTGCAAACCCGGATTCTGTTAATTTTGTAGGTAATGCACAATAAGGAGGAGGCCAACAGAACTATGGAAACTCTTACAACCCGAGTTGGCGCAACCATCCTAACTTTTCTTGGGGTGGAAATCAAAATCAGGCTCAAGGCCAAAATCAGTATAGACCCCTAGAAAATGCGCAAGGGTACCAACCACATGTCTAACGGGAGCAACTAAATAAGCAATCGAGTAACATGAGCATGTAGGAGATACTGAAAAAGATTATGGCTGATCAAGCCCAGTTAGTTGCTGATGCAAGAAACAATCAGTTAGCCATACAAAATCTGGAGAAACATCACGACCGCAAGGAGGTTTACCGGGAAACACTGATCCAAATCCCAAGCAGCTAAACGCAGTAGTTACATGCACTGGTTTGAAATTGGAGGAGTTAGCTCCTAAGAAAAGAAACACTGATGATGTGAGTAAAGAGAGTCAACCCAAGGAGAGTGAGGTTGTTGCACAAGAAGAGAGAGTGCAACCAATAGTGAAACCACCTTATCCATTCCTTCAGAAGTTCAAGAAACAAAAAGAGGATGAATGTTTTGGTAAGTTTCTATCTCTTTTGAAACAAGTTCACATTAACTTTCCATTGGTAGATGTTTTGCAGGGTATACACAGGTATGTGAAATATGTGAAAGAGATTGTGGCGAACAAAATAAGGCTGACTGAATACGAGATTGTTGCACTTACTGAAGAGTGCAGCTCCAGAATCCAAAATAAGTTGCCCACTAAACTGAAAGATCCGGGTAGCTTTACGATTCAGATCACTATAGGGCAGAGCATTCATGCGCGAGGGTTGTGTGATCTAGGAGCTAGTATCAATTTAATGCCAACTTCGTTGTACAAAAAGCTGGGGCTGGGTAGTCCTAAACCTACTACCATCATCTTACTGTTGGCTGATAGATCTTTTGCTAGGCCTGAGGGTGTTGTAGAGGATGTGTTAGTGCAAGTGAAATCGTTGATATTCCTAGTAGACTTTGTTGTGTTGAATTTTGAGCTAGATCCTGAGGTTCCATTCATCTTAGAAAGACATTTCTTGGCTACTGAGTGGGCTATGAAACATGTAGCAGTCTGGCAACTCACTATGCAGGCCCATGATAAAGTACAGGTGTTTGACGTGTACAAGGCATTAAAGTTGCCAGCTGTTTATAAGGAGTTGTCTGCCATAACTATGATAGATCTTGAGGCAGAGGCTCGACACATTGCATCTAAGGACCCTTTAGAGCTAGTGTTAGTAAGAGATAATATCTATGGGGATGTTGAGGTACATGAAATGGTGTAATATCTTGATGTGGCACTTATAGGTACATCTGGAGATTGTTAGGAGCCTTTAAATAGGGTGTTGGGTCCTCGACCCAAGCCCTCCATTGAAGAAACACCCCAGCTGGAGTTAAAAGCATTGCCAGTCCACCTCATGTATGCATTTTTAGGTAAAGATAAAATGTTACCAGTTATTTTGTCTGCAGCATTATCTGATGCACAGGTTGAAGCAGCATTAATCATCTTGAAGAAGAGAAAAGCAGCTTTGGGTTGGCAAATGTCCGACATCCATGGAATTAGTCCCGCATTGTGCATGCATAAAATCTACATGGAGGAAGGGCGTAAACCGAGCGCACAACATCAATGGAGACTAAATCCATTGATGAAGGATGTGGTGAGAAAAGAGGTGATCAAGTGGTTAGATGCAGGGATTGTGTACCCTATATCAGATAGTAAATGGGTAAGTCCAGTATAGTATGTACCCAAGAAGGGCGGAATGATGGTGGTAACTAATGAAAAGAATGAGTTGATCCCTACAAGAACAGTGACTGGGTGGCGTATCTGCATGAATTATAGAAAGTTGAATGATGCCACTAGAAAAGAACATTACCTGATACCTTTTATTGATCAGATGCTGGATAGATTAGCGGGTCAGGAATATTACTGTTTCCTTGATGGATACTTAGGGTACAATAAGATTGTTATTACACCAGAGGACCAGGAGAAGACTACCTTCACTTGTCCGTATGGCACTTATGCGTTCAAGCGCATGCCATTCGGCTTATGCAATGCACCGGCGACATTTCAAAGATGCATGATGGCAATCTTCCATGATATGGTAGAGGCTTTTGTTGAAGGGTTCATGGACGACTTCTCCGTGTTTGGTGAGTCTTTTGAACTTTGTTTGACTAATCTTGACAGAGTTCTTGCTCAATGTGAAGAAACAAATCTGCTGTTGAACTGGGAGAAGTGACACTTTTTAGTTCGAGAGGGAATTGTGTTGGGGCACAAGATCTCCAAGAATGGGTTGGAAGTTGACAAAGCTAAAGTGGAGGTTATTGAGAAGTTGCCACCCCCCATCACAGTAAAGGGAGTTAGAAGCTTTCTAGGCCATGCGGGGTTCTATAGGAGGTTCATCAAGGACTTCCCTAAGACTGCAAGACCCATGTGCAGCTTGTTAAAGAAAGAGATGAAGTTTGTATTTGATGAGAAGTGTTTGCAGGAATTTGAATTGTTGAAGAAGAAATTGATGAAAGCATTTATTCTGATTGCTCCAAACTGGGAGCTTCCATTCGAGCTGATGTGCAATGCCAGTGATATAGCGATTGGGGCAGTGCTTGGGCAGCGAAAAGATAAGATATTTCATTCCATCTACTATGCTAGCAAGACACTTGATGCAGCCAGGACAAATTATATTGTTACTGAGAAGGATATGCTAGCATTAGTGTTTGCATTTGATAAGTTCAGATCATACTTGGTGGGAACCAAGGTTGTGGTGTACATTGATCATGCTGCAATCCGGTACTTGTTTAATAAGAAGGATGCCAAGCCGAGGTTGATTAGGTGGATTCTGCTATTACAAGAGTTTGATCTAGAGATAAGAGATAGAAAGGGAACTGAGAACCAGATAGCTGATCATCTATCCAGATTGGAGGATTCATCTCCTGTGAAGAATGAAGGGTAGATTCGTGAAGAGTTTCTTGATGAGCAATTACTTGTTTTGGACCTTGCTCAAGTGCCTTAGTATGCTGATATTGTAAATTTCCTAGTGAGTGGTATATTTCCATCTGGGTGTCAACACATCAAAAGTAGAGGCTGAAGTATGATGCACGCTTCTATGTATGGGATAAGCCCTTCTTATTCAAGTAGGGACCTGATCAGATGATGAGAAGGTGTATAGTTGAACAGGAGGTGGCACAAGTGTTGGAGAGTTGTCACTCTTCACCATATGGTGGATATCATAGGGGCGAGTGAACTGCACATAAGGTATTGCAATCTAGCTTCTTTTGGCCTACTCTTTTTAAAGATGTTGCTATGTTTGTAAAGGGTTATGACTAGTGCCAAAGAATGAGCACCATTTCTAGAAGGCATGAGGTGACATTGAGCAATATACTGGAGGTAGAGATCTTTGACGTCTGGGGGATAGACTTCCTAGGACTATTCCCATCGTCTCGTGGTAATCAATACATCTTAGTGGCAGTGGACTACGTGTCTAAGTGGGTGGAGGCTGTTGCATTACCATCCAATGATTCAAAGGTGGTCGTGAAATTCATTCGGAAGCTCATTTTCACCAGGTTTGGAACTCCAAGGGCTATGATTAGTGATGGAGGTACACACTTTATTAATAGTTCAGTCCGTAATTTACTAGCTAAATATGGGGTAAGACACAAGGTGGCAACAACATATCATCCCCAGACTAGTGGGCATGTGGAAGTGTCTACTAGAGAAGTCAAGCAGATTCTCCAAAAGATTGTGAATGCCTAAAAAAAAGATTGGGCTGACAAGCTAGATGATGCCTTGTGGGCATACCGGACTGCATACAAAACACCGATAGGGACTTCTCCTTATTGAATGGTGTTTGGAAAAGCATTTCACCTACTAGCCGAATTGGAGCACAAGGTATATTGGGCGATAAAAAGTTGAATCTGGATGCTGAGTTGGCCAGAAAGAAGAGGATAACACAGTTGCATGAGTTAGAAGAGTTCAAGCTTCACGTCTATGAGAATGCCAAGCTGTACAAAGAAAAGACCAAGAGGTGGCATGACAAGCATAATGTGGCACGCACCTTTGAGCCTGGTCAATTAGTGTTGTTGTTTAACTCAAGGTTGAAGTTGTTCCACAGAAAACTTTGATCTAACCGGAGTGGTCCGTTTGAAGTAGTGAGGATGACTCAGCATGGTGCTGTGGAGCTAAGGAACAAGCACAAGACCTCTACTTTCCTTGTGAATGACAACGGGTCAAGCACAATTTTGAAAATGATGTTGATTGTGAGCTTGAAGCGCTCAAATTTAATGATGAATGAGTCATGTGATAGGTCATGCCGCGACGTTAAATCAAGCGCAACACGGGAGGTAACCCGTGAACCCTTATAATAGTTAGGGTTTCTTTGATTTTGTTTAGTTATTTCAATTCATAGGATTTAGTAAAAAAAAATAAGTCGTGCCACGACCAAAACTAAGGCGATGGATGGGAGGCAACCGATCGTGTTTTGCCTAACGAGTTTTGAGCTTGAAATGTGCAGGAATCAGGAATTATGACCTAATCCGCGTCACGGAGATGAATAGGAATTTTTCCTCACTTGGAATTAATTTTCCAATTTGAGGCAGAACCCTCCGTGTAGCAGCCGCGTCGCGGAGAGAGTCTTTAATTTTGGTTTCGACGGGACTTAGTTTTTACGTCAAGAAAAAGGCCACTGTGACAGTCCCGCGTCGCGGAGCGAGGGATAAATTTTTGCCTCGCCTGGAATTAAATTTCCAAGACGAGGCAGAGGACTCCGTGTAGCAGCCACGTCGCGCCTCAGGTAAGCCAATTTTAAGTTTTATTAAGTAAATGGGTTTTACCCGTTTTCTTTGGAAATAACTCGACCCAGTCCCGTCTATACCCCAAATTCCAGTCCCCTAACCCATTGTACTCCCCAAATTGGCGATTATTTTTCCCTTTCCTCTTCCCTTGCGATTCTCCAGCTTCAATCCATAACGCGGAGGTAACTTGTCATCTTCTCTTTCTCAATTTCGAGCTTATATATCATCCCAGGTACGTATTTTACTATTCTTTTCAGCGAGAGTTGGGCATCTTGATATGTAGAACTATGGGTTGTTGTTTGTGTGATCTGTGTGGTGTTTGGAGTGTATTGGATCCATTAAAAAGGTTGTATGTTGTGCGATACGGGTGTTATCCAATTTCTGAGAAAAGCTCACCTATTATCACTTGTGCTTGGGTTTTAGGTTGATTGGTTGAAATTGCTAAGGTATTGTAGGTGGGTTATGCACTATTGGGAATGGTTGTCTAACCTATCAATTTATTGGGATTTCAAAGTCTGAGTAGAAGTATCCATTTGATTTCATTATAGGGTATTGAGTTGAATTGGGCAACGTATAAACATGTTGCCTAAGGGTACTGTTTTGTTCCTGGGTTAGGTTTGTTGGTTTCCTACAGGTTGGTGATTTCGAAAACTTGAGTAGAATTATCTGATTATTATGTACATGTGGGTTTAGAGGAATTTTGGAGGATTGAATGCTTACACTAGCGAGGTCTAATAGGTGTTTTAATATGCTCTTATTGCAAATTGGGTGCCTATAGTGTCAAATTCTTGAGTAGACATTATTTTGACGATGAATGTGTGAATGGTGAGTGTTGCTTAGCGGTGTTGACTGGATGATAGTATGTATTCATGGGTCTATATTAGTTGTGTCAAGTCTTGAGTAGTACTATGAGTGTGTTGACGGTCATTTTTGGAAAGTCTGAGTACCTAGGCTGAAGCATGTTTTGAAATATGTGTGGGGTGGTGTGTGCACACCACCCAATTGTGATCAATGTTATGAGTGATGGGCTAAACTATACTATGCTTGTTGGTAACCATGTCGAGTTCACAAAGACCCGGCAAGGAAGTGGCCACATCAAGCCACAGGAAATGTGTCAGGAGTAGGAACGTCCCACCTACACCTACAATTCCCAGGGGCCAAACCAGGCGGTTTGGGGTGAAGGTTGTAACCAAAGAAGAGAAGGCATGGTACAAAAAGCACCTTGAGGCCACTTATTTCTTTGATGTTTGTACTGACAGGAACAACCTAGCGCGTGAGTTCCCACAGATCCTGAGGCAGATTAGGGAGCTGCGGATGGAGTTTATATTCGCCGAACCGGAAGAGTGCAACTTGCACATGGTCCGAGAGTTCTACGCCAACTGGGTGCCGGAGGCAAGATCCCATTTTGTGACGGTGAGAGGAATTAATGTGCCTATCATCCCCTCAGGTATAAATGACATATTAGGTACACCACAAGACATGGACCCACTAGTGCTGACAGGGTTAAATATACGCCCTCCATGCCGGGCCATTAGACATACTCTATGCGGTCCCCAGTCCATGGCGCAATGGACTAAGCACAGTGGAAAGAGATATCGCCAATCTCTTCCCTATGCTCACATGCTTAGGGAGACATGTGTCGGGCTAAAGGTTGTCATGAACTGTTTAATAACGGGTCTCCACTATACAGATATTACTCGTGACAGGTTGTGCTTGGTATATGCCTTGATGACTTGAATGGAGCTGAATATCAGAGCTTTTTTAAAATCTACTATGCGAAAGGCCCGGGTTCACAAAGGGCACTGGTATAATTTTGGTGGCCTTATTACTAGGATGTGTATTAACGCGATGAGTTGATTATGGCCAGGATGTATGGCTTAGAGATGCTGCGCCATTAGAATGGTTGCCTGGCGTCCACTGATATACAGTTGGGAGAGGTTGAGAGACGTTAACCTTTGAATGACCACACTAAGGTACTACTTGGCATTGGTCCTGTGTTTCGTGAGCCGATCGACAATGACATTCCGACCAATGAGGAGAGATTTCAAACAAGCTCAAATGTGGAGTCCAACTCGGATGAGGAGGTAGACCCCGTGATGAGGCCGATGGGGGTGATGCGACGGAGGATTGATCAGGGAGTGTTTTCACCTTACCACTTGAACTGTTCTGATAATTTTTTTTAAAGCACTGGGGACAGTGCTAATGTATAAATGTGGGGTGAGGGGTGAAAAGCATACCTAGTCTGTATATATTTTTATTATTGAACATTGTTAGAGTCTGTTTTTGTTTTTTTGTTTTTTTTTGGGTTCCTTGGAGGTTGTTTTCGGTTCTTTGGCTACGGAAACTCCCTTTGAACCGTGCAAAATACAAAAAGATTTTGTCTTTTGTAGGATTGAGTCAATAGTCGTAGTTGAGTCACATTGCCCAATGATAAATGGATGATGACAGTCTTAAGGGCATTTTTGTCATTAAGTCGTAGGTTAGGTTGTGCTGAAGCTGAAATTCCTAAAGGAATATGTGTGAAAGCATGATTTGAAGTTGATATATGAATGAAGTGAAATTTTTTTATTTGACTTGAATGATTGCAACTTAAGCTTAAATTGGACCTTGTGCATAAACTGATTGTGTGTTGTGATTGAACCATTCTTGATTAGAACTCGTGCCCTGTGTGGTGAAATTTTTGTAGTATCCATGAATGCATCTGAGTCTAGAATTTGCCCGGCATGTTATTCAAGCTAAATACAAGTGTGTTTTGTTTAGAAGATGATAATAGGCTTTCTTTGAATTGTCTTGAATTTTTGCCTTATCAGAAATAATATCCCTAGTATATCCCAATTGAGCCTTGTTAGCCTTGATTTTGTTCTAACCCACCTAATGAAGCCAAATCCATTTTATTGATGTCGTTAGCTTTGATACCAAATCCCTAATGCACTATGTTAGGAGGAAAAGTGAAAACAGCGGAAAAGAGTAAATAGGGTAGAAATGTTAGTTTGTTGGGGAAGAATGAAAAGAGGTGGTAAAATGATACCCCATGAGTTTGAATCTGAGATTGGCCCTGGTCCTTAGGACATTGTGCACTTCGACAAAGGCTAAAAGCCTAAGTTGAGGGTGGCTAACTTGGTAAATACCTTAATGATGGCCCTGGCCCTTACAAGGGCCAAGTGCACCTTAACTCGAGAGAAATCTCTAAGTCAAGAGTGGCTATTGTTGAGTGGTTATAAAAAAAAGAGCTATAGAAATAATGGGCCGAATGATAAATAAAGGTAAGGTGGGTAATACTAGTGGAAATATATGAAGAAAGAGGGGGCTAAAGAGAAAAAAAGTTGTGAATGTAAAAAGGAAGTTGAATATGGTGCATTAGGGGGGATAAGCCACTGATTTTATCTAAATGAATCCTGCCTTACCTTAAGCCTACATTACAACCGAAACAAGTCCTATTTGATTTTAAGCATAATACACTTTATTAGTAGAGATGTACATAATGGGCAAGCTTATGGTTCTCAATGCATACATGTTTCATGTCTTTGTTGAGTGGGAGTGTACCATGTTTTAAAAGTCCCCAAAGTATACTCAATTTGCTGATTTGAGTGTGTGGACTATTCTTAGGAGTGAGGGGCACTTGTTGTATGAAGGATAGGTGATATGTAATGGTGCACATGTTGTTGAATGCGTTGGTTGCTAAAAGTTGTCAAGTAAATTACAGGAGTCATGCATACTTTGAATGAAATCGTGCTTGTGTTATTTGTTTACAGATCCTCGGAAGAACGTGACGGATGCACAAATACCATAATAGAGAGTCTAAGTCTAGGAGTAGCTGGTAAGTTGTTCGAGGACGAACAAAGCTCTAAGTATGGGGTAGTGATCTTAGGATTATTTATAAGCCTAGAAATCTAATATTTCCCGTATTTAAAGCTAAGTTTGAGTTCAATGTGTGTTTGTTTATAGTCTTATCGAGTCTATTGGTTGTTTATGAGCTAACTAACATGATTAGTTGTGTAGGTGAGTTTAATTGGAGAAACGAGCACGAAAATGGACAACGGGGAACACAAAAGACCCGAGTCAAAAGAAAGCAAGGAAGAAGATTTAAGAAATGTCATTTAAGGCATCTCTGTATCCTCTCCGCGTCACGGAGAGGAATTATAATTTAGCTCATGAAGTACAATTCCAGGCAAAGCACTTCGTGCCCTCTCCGTGTCACGAAGAGGGAGTCTTAAATTAATTCACGATGCTCGAATTTAGGCAGAGTGGTCCGTGTAACTACCGCGTCGAGGATAAAAGCAATTGTGTTCGAATAGAAATTTGAACACTGCTCCGTGTCACGCCCTGATGTCCCAGTTTTGGCCGTTTCGACTTTTGTATAAATAAACTAATACTTTATTTTATTAAAATATTCTTTTTCTGGGTTTTGAAGAACGACGACTTGGGAGAATGTTTTCATCATTTTTTAGGGTTCTTTCCTAAACTCTTTTACTTTCGATCTTTCTATGATACTTAAACATTGTTTGATCGAATCTTTGATTATGAGTAGCTAAATACCCTAGTTCTAGGGTTGTGTCTACAGGATAATGGTAATTCATTAAGTTTTCATTGGGTTAATATCAATTATGATATGAATCTTTCTTATGTTCTTGTTTGTCGTATTTCGTGACTAGCCACCATTGAAATAAATACATTGTCCAAATTGAACTCGGGAGAGGAATAAGAGGATAGAACGTGGGGCACAAGGAGCATGATTTTCTCTTGATAACTAGGGTTAACTTTTATCTAGGATAGGGATATACCTATAAACCATGGTTGGTCACTATATAGAAAGAAATTGTAATGATCGGTACTTGATCCAGCCTATCCCCGCTCAACGATGTAGTTAGGTTGTCATTTATCGTAGGCGATTAGAGGTCGGGAGACCATGATCATACATTTAACCCATGTGACTCATTGATTCGATAGTTGATAAATACCCATGTGAGTGATATTAATTGCATGAATCCTGATAAGAGTTGCAGCCCTGGACTTTACCCAATCATTGTTTTAAACCCTTGAAATTGAATCGCGTTTGTTACATTTTGTTTAACTCTTAGTATTATAAAATAAATCACTTTTGGAATATTTATAACACTTGTGCTTAGCTAAAAGTTGGAGAAATTAAGTGATTCCAAGCGTAAGTCCCTGTGCGTACGATACCCGACTCTTTATAAGAGCCACTTTAATACTTGAACGACCACGTGCACTTGCGTGTGCGATTTGGGTGCAACACTTATCCTTAAGCTCTAGTTGTGGCTTGCGTAGTGCAGGGGATCAGGCGGAACGTGGTATCACAGATATTGTCCGAGTGGAAGATGTTCTACCAAGGCAACAAAAAAGCATTCTTCCTACCGGGTTTTGTGACGGCGATGTGCAGGAGGGTGCCACTCCTGGACATTGACGAGGTATTACCCATGGATCCCCTTTTCCATCCTCTCTTGATCAGGCGTCCCTATTCCAAAGGAAAGAAGAAGAGAAAGGTGAGCAGCATCAAGGGCAACAGAGCAGTGGCAGAGGGGGACAATGACGCCCCTCCTACCTAGTCTCAGCCCCCACTATCAGGCGATCACGTGGATGAGGACCCAGCTGCCGCCCTTAGAATATTGGGATGTACTTATGTTTGCACCTCAACTTCAGTTCCACCGTCCACCGCCCTTGAGGCCGAGATGCTCTGCCACCAGTTGCGATGGGAGAAGTAGAAGAACATTGAAAGGGATCGTCTAATAGGCAGGATGTGGAAGGTCATATTCTCTTGCATCGCCCCCCAACGGGAGCTTCCCACGCTCGAATCGGAGGACTTTCAGGAGTTTTCCTGGTTGAGCGAGGCATGGACTAGTGAGGAGGCCCCAAAGTACCTTGATTCAGATGACAAGACTCCCCCTCCCTCTAATTATAAATCTTTGGCTTGATTTGGTTTGCACCGTTTAGGCATGCAACAAACAATTGCACTATTTCCTTCTTGTTTTCCTATGTTTTGTAAGCACATGGATGCTAGATTTATAATTTCATAGGCATAAATAAATGCTAGATGCATACAGCTCACTATTATATTGTTGAGCACTAACTGGGATGCGAGAATTAGTCAATATATGATTCAGAGTCAATTGGTGGAACATGGGGAAAACAGGGGAGGCAGGGCTGAGATTCTGTCTCGCCCTGTGCCTCCATGGCGATATCATCCCACCCCGACTGCCCTGATCGAGTGAGTTCCCAGGAAATATTTTCCTGGGAGTTCTGCCTATTCTTAGAGTTATTTATTTACCCAGGGTCATAATTTAGCCAGAACCCAACTCTCCTAGTTGAATTCGGCGGAGTCTACCCCAAGATCGAACCCAACACTACATATGCAAAAGATTTTCCACATTATCTTGGCATAACAAATATGCACACCTCAAGAATATGCCTATTAATCACATTATGGGTCATCATTAGACCATTTTACCCCCACTAAACATGGTTCTTTTCTATCCACAAGTTCATAGAGACTCAAGCAATTATACCTCTTGTGATATTCAAGTATTTTGGCAAGTGCATCCCACACATAGACAGTTATTCAGCCACGATTATGGCATCTAGTTCACTTTGTTGAGATAATAATTGAAATCTAGAGATACCAATTGGACTCAACCTACACCACAAGCGACAAACCGCATGAAAGGAGAGAAGAAATAGAATGACTTCCTAGAATACTTCATAGCTTCTTGAAAATTAGATATGGACGTCAACACACCAATCCACGGGAGTCTATTCCATATTTTCTTTTGTACTGGGAGATCGGTAACCTGGGCTCTAATACCAATTTGTCACGACCCAACCCACCGGGCCATGCAGACACCTACTCTAACACTTAGATACGAGAATCCTTAGTCCCTAAAAGATTTCATCATGAGAAAAAATTAAGAAGATAAGAGATAAAATTGAAAGTTAATGAAGTTTACAAGATACTGAGTTAAAACAAAACCAAGATTGAATTTCTAGAATAATTAACACCCTAGGGATCTAGTCTAAATAGGTACAAGAGCTACTAAAGATACGTCATGTAAACAGAATAATATCATGACACAGCTCTGTAACGACTTGTTCACTTCGTTATGGATAAGCCAATGGGGAAGAAATTTGGGCCAGAAAACATCTGAGTAGTAACTTGGAAATTTCCAGCCTAGGCCAGGATTGGACAAAATCTGAGTTAGGTGAGGTCTAGGGTAATTCAGTAATGTATGGGGGATTTTGGTTATGAATTTAATGATTTGAGTGGATATCCAAGACGATCAGGAGCCTATACGGCTTTACGGAATCGAATTCGGGCGGGTAGAACTCTCATAATTGATCTTAGCGTGAAATGGTGGTTTTAGAACGTCAAGGTTTGAGGGTGTGTTATGAAATTGAAACTTAGGAACAAAAATTCCGAGTCTCTGTCTCCTTGAAAACTGCCACAATGGGATTATTCCCACCATGGCAGGGCCGCTAAGGCGGGCCAGTCGCGAGTAAAAATGAGAAAAGTCTTAAAACATTATTTTTCTGCAAACTTCGTTCTCGGAGAGCAAAAGGGCGACCTAGGCTATTTCTTCTAATTTTTCACTAATTCTTGCGCTAGAGGTAAGTCAATTACTCCCCTAATTCATAAATTAATTACTAGAAATTAGAATCCTTGTTATTTATTCTTGGGGAGGGTTTTGGCTTGAATTTAATGGTTGAGAAAGCCCTAGTTGGGTGTTAGGATCATGGGATTGGCCAAAGGTTAGTATTTGGATATAATCTTGGTAAACTAGGCCTCTATTATTGATCCTTTGAATAATTTACATGTTTTAGACCAAGAACAAGTTGAGAGACTCCGGAAAGGGAAAGTTCAAGTTCCTTAAGAGTGTTCAGACTTGGTTTCGAGGTAGGTGATGGTTTGAATCCCCATCTGTGTTAGATATGCCTGCTAACTGCTCAATTATATTTATTCTTGTATTTGAATAGAGAAAGATGAAATAAATCTAATGAAAAGACTAATTGTGATTCTGTAGAATGACCATGTTACCTGATTGTACGATACAAGTGTGTAAATCATTCATTGTGGTGTTGATTGTGTTTTTTATTGTAGTTAATTGGCTCGGATGTCACGTTCCGACACATAATTGGATCGAGTGTCACATTCCGACACATATTGGATTAGATGTCACGTTCTGACACATACTTAGATCGGATGTCACGTTCCAACACATAATTGGATCGGGTGTCATGTTCCGACACACTAATAGTTTGAGTGTGGGTTCCATGAGAGGACCATCATAAACTGTTGCATTTGAGATTGATATTGTGAAACTTATATATTGGGCATGAACTGGTAATTTTTATTCTTTATGTATATGTGTGGGTTACTATGTTGTAGTTACTTGTGTATGTCTCACTTACTGGAATAGTCGTGTGATCCTATAGTACACCGTTGTTTATGTACTGATACTGCACTTGCTCTTTCTTTGTTGAGTACAGGGCAAATACAGGCGGCTGTTGAGAGACCTTAGTTAGGAGATCACTGACTTGTCAAGTTCAAGGGTGAGTCAGTTCCTTCAGGCTACCATGGATTCATCTAGGATGTTAGTCCATTTCCTTTGGACTTAGACCTTTCAGACTCTTACTTTATGTTTAGTTGTTTTGGGGTTGCATACCCTTATCTTAGACCGTTTAGTTAGAAGTTTTGGTGCAATGACTTTCAGGGGTTGAATTTTAGCTTGTTTATGTTTGTGTTTGGTAACTTACTGAGTTTATAGGAACTCAACTTTTAAAATGATTATTTAAACTCGTTTCCACATCTCTAAATGCATATCTTTTGGTTAGTATTGTTTAGTTGGGTTGTAGTAATGGTTCTCCTACTGGAGGGTTAGTGTGGGTGTCAATCACAACGGCTTGGGTCATGAAAAGATCCCACCATAAGGAAAGTAGAAGTTGTTGGAGATCAGCTTTGTCTTCTCCTATGAAACATCACTGACCCTGCAACCAGACTATGTCAAGTGGCATAGCAAGAGTAGTATCAGTACAAGCAACACGTACTGGTGGGCATCATCGGTCAACTTGATACCCACCACCTAATATACAGAAATCAACCAAAAGAAACATGCTATAAGGAAAATACCCCAGCTAACTTTTGCACCCACACTCTAACCACTTTCTTTATCTTAACCACAAATAGGGAACAACACAATGTTAGCCTTATATTTGCATCGCTACCAAATTTGATTTAGATTAAGTCCTAACCTTTCTATCACACATAGAGGAGTTTCTGAAACACACCTAGCCCTCAACCCGGCCAACCAACTTACTATACGCCTACGATTCTCCATCATAACAATCTTCCCTTTTACCACATAGTATACCATCACAAGGCTTACTAACCACTGTGGAACGAACCCCTTTTCTAACGTAGATCCTAGTCATTCATCACCATTTCCACTACTCTGCCTCTTACTCTCACACCACATACAGAACACATTTACCAGCCACAATATAGCAACAAAAATAGCATCATCAAAATATGAAAATTAATAACATTCAGACTTCTGGTTCTCTCATATTCATTATTACATAGGATGAACATGATCAATCACAATTCTGTTAATTTCTCAGTTATGGCACATGAAATCATATTCATTCATAGATAATCTGTCAATAATGATCCTCTCATGAAACCCACGCCCAAACTATTAGTGTGTCGAAACATGACACTTGATCCAATAATTTGTCGGAACGTGACACCCGATTCAATAATGTGTCGGAACGTGACATCAGATCCAATTATGTATCGTAAAATGACACTCGATCTAATTATGTGTCGAAATGTGACACCTGATCCAATTATGTGTCGTAGCGTGACATCTGATCCATTCAACCATAATCACAAGCACAATTAACACCACAATCAATTATTTACACAATAGTATCGTACAATCAGATATCAAGTTTCTTGCATGCAATTAATCACAAATAGTCATTTCATTAGATTCATTTCATACTTACCTATTAACATACATGCATGAATACAAAAAAAGAACTTAACAGACATATATAACACCGACGGGAATCAAATCATCACCTACCCCTAAATTCACAGGATAAGTGCACCCACACAGTACACACTGGTTCAACTATAGGGACCACACTTACTATCCTCCCAATTTCATGCCCGGAGTCCTAAATATGAAATCTACAGTCGACCTACAATATATTAGGTGGTAGGAACGAGTTATCAACTACTCAATAAAGAAAACCTAGCCTACCTGGACGCCAAGCAGCTGTATTAGTATTATCGCACGACTTCTGACTTCCGGACAGCGAAACAATGGAGGCAGACCTGGAATCTGTGGATTGTAGCCTTTCTTGCGTTAAAATTCCTCCTCTCCATCTTCCCCAAGCCTAGAGCAGCCTTTTGATGGTTTTTAGGGTGACCCTCATTGTCATGACCCAGGGGTACCCCCTAGATGTAACATGACGTATAAAACCCCGAAGGACTCCATACAAGCCACTTAGCTCTCACGACATAAGAAATAGAACAATAAGAGTAAAACAACATTTCAAGTCCAAAACATTTTATAAAGAAAAGCGGAAGTCTAGACACTTTGTCTCATCATAGCCATCATTACAATAGAATTAAATTGGGCCTAACCCATACATCATGTCCAAAAGAGAAATACATGAAAGAAATTCAAATACAATAAAACTCCATCCTCGAAGCGATGAGGACTCACCAAAGCTCGGAAATCAATCAAATCCAACACTATCCACGAAACTGACGACCTTGACTTTCGGACCCAACATTTGGGAAAAATGTAGGCAAGAGTATGTGTTAGTACAAATCAATGTACCAAGTATGATAGCTATGAAAAAACATTTAAATCATGCTAAAAGAGACATTTCATTTCATGACATGCAATTGACCAAACTAAAACATGATATAAGAGGGTTAGAAATCATAAGTCATAAAACCATGGTCAATGCAAGCTAACATCATTTTAAAACCTTTGAACTCATATGTGATACTTTTTGAAGTAACCTTAGTTCATTATTCATCTTGTTGTGGGAAATTAGCCTTAACCAATATAGAGACCATGTGTGCTATAACATGATCCCCCGGTGTCTCCCACACCGAAAAGGGTTGTCCTACTTGCCTAAGGTAGAACCATGAACTTCTAGCTTAAGTGGATCCACTAGCTAATCATCCTACGGGGGCACGTAGTTTAAGAGATAAAGAGATTGCTACTAGAAACTCGGCCTCTACTCGGGAGAGCTTCCATCTCAAGAGATTGCTTCTAGAAACCCGGCCTCTACTACGAGAGAGCTTCCATCTCACATCAATAATATCTACTCGGTGCTAAGCATAATTCCAACATAATAGTCATTTCTTACTTATTCTCATTTTTCATGGAAAGGCACCCTAGGATAACCAATCCAAGGTAGTTTCATTAGGATAGCTCCTTGTCTTTGATTCGTGTAGGTGAGAAAACCTTTCAACCTTAGAATCCTTATTATGTAAGAAAACCTTTCACATCATGCTAGTATGTGTATATGAGAATATCCTTTCACAACACATCAACAACATCATCATTGACATTTTACTCTCAAAGCACCCTTAAAACATTTGCATAGATTTCATAAGAACATACATAAGTTCATAATTTACCTCTTGACGTTCAAAACCCACTTTCAATCAACATTACTTGAAAACATAGGTTAGATATGGATTTCATCATAATTTCATGTAAAGCTTGCAATACATTCTTGATTTCATAAAACGCTTGCCTTATACTCAAAATCCCACATCATATGATCATAACTCAAAAACATGGGGGGTTACATGAGTTCATAGGGGAAAACATCATAAAACCATAGTAATTCGTCAATTGATGCATAGAAGATCATAATTCAGTCATTTAATTCAATAATCAAGAGAACCCACGATGATTGAAGAAAATCCTAACTCAATTGGGGAATTCTATCTTTTGAAATAGAGGAATTTGGGTGAAATAGAGGAATTTGGGAACTCCATTGATCGAAGGAATCCATGGATGAAAACTATCATGCCTCAAGTTCAAATGCTAGCTTTCAATGGAGGAATTGAAACCTTAGCTTGAAACCCTAGTTGAATTATTCTTCTTCTTCAAGTTCTAGAGAGAGAGATATTTTGGGAGATGAATTTGTTCTTCTTTTGTGATTTTGGAAGAATTAAGTGAATGAATGGAATTTGGGGGTACAAATACTTATATAGGGGTCTTAGTGAAGGGTAAAACGACGTAGTATAGGAATAAAATAATTAGGAAAAGACCCAACTATCCTTGAACTTAACTGCCAGTCCTCACCCACGACTCACGACCGACGGACTGACCTACGGTCCGTCCTACACAGTCGTCGCTAGATTCAGAGGATTCTGGCCTGACCTACAGTTCCTCGACCACGGACCGTGGTCCGACCAACAGTCTGTTGGTCAGGCCGTGGTTGGCCTGCGTGGGTTGGCACCTGCAACTTCTAAAAAATGGAAATTTTCCCCTTTTCGAATACGGGGTGTTACACCCGTCTATTTTGGCACTTAAGGGAGGAAGGGAAAAAAATAAGAATTTGCGTCTTTCAATTTTGTTTCCGACTATCCCGCCATGGTGGCTCCCATCCCGCTGTGACGGCGCCGCTATGGCGGGAAGGTACAGGCCCGGACAACTTAGTTTCACTAAATACGATTTGGATTGTTACAGTTGTGTTTTAACTTAATTTTTATCACCTAGTAATATTAAAAGGGTAAAAATAATTTTAGAGAGGTTTATGAATTTTCACACTCATTAGATTATAAATTTCAATATCTATTTTAGAGGTGTACTAAATCGAATCAAACTGTAAATCGAATCAAATTGAAAAAAAAAAAGTTTGACCAGTGGTTTGATTTGATTTGGTTCGATATTGAGTAAAAAAATTCCGCTATACTTGGGTTGATTTGGTTTTAACAAAAAAAAAAATTAACCCGAGATCATATCAACCCTACATTAGTATATATAATTTTTAAAAGTTATTTTATACATAAAAGTATTTAGTTTGATGTAAGTTCTAAATATTTCTTATACTATTTCACAATTTTTATCTTTTAACATATTATTTCAAGTTTTTGAGACTTAGAATTTTGAATGGTCCAATAAAGGTCATAGATATTAGTTACTCTAATAAACCCCAAATCAATACTAATGCTACCAAAAAAATTAATTCAACACTAAGAATGACAATAATGTTGAATATTTGTACTTTAGTTTTACATCCTAATTTTAATTTTTCTTTGATGTTTAATCATGTAATTATTACTTATTAGACTTATTTTAGCATGATTCAATACTTTTAAATTATGGTTATTCTCATTATGACTTATTAATTTGCCGTATTTATTTTATGATTTTTTTATTTTTATGTATATTTTAGAGTCATCACTCATCTCATATTTTGTGTTACTTTCTTAAGAAACACCTTAGATAGTTATATTTTTGTAGGACTAAAGAAATAATATTTGGAGAATAAGTTAATCATATGTTTGTATGAATACTTTATCGGAAAAATCTGAAGAAAAAAATCGAAGTTATTAATTTGATTTGGTTTATAAATTAAAAATTTGAACACAAATAGTTTAATTGGATATTTAAAAAATCCGAACAAACCCGACCATTTACACCCTACTCAATTCTATTCTTGTTAAACTAATTATTTATAATTGGGAAAGTGAACATGGATATATTCATTATTGTGCGAATATAATTCGGCAAAGATATTGGTTGTACTTTGTTACCTTTCTCAAAAAAAAAAAAAAAAATATTGGTTGTACTTATTAAGTCTCGATGCAATATATTTCATTATTATTATTATGTGCACACATTATATTTTAATACAAAGATACTATATAGGTACGAAAACACTTATATTATATATACACATAAATATACAAATACAATATATTTTACTTATATAATATAAATAAAATATACTCTCTCCGTCTCATTTTATGTGGCAATATTTGACCGGGCACGGAGTTTAAGAAATAAATGAAGACTTTGAAATGTTTACCAAATTGCCCTTTAAAAAGTAGGCTCACTTTTCTCTCTCCTCATAAATGTATTGGAGTATTATTTTAAGATTAAGTGGCACCAACAAAAATAAAAGACAAATTGTACCTTTAAATACTTACTATATTAGGAAATGTGACATTCTTTTTTGGACTGACCAAAAAGGAAATGGTGCCACCTAAAATGGACGGATGGAGTAATTATTATTATTTTTCATAAATACACAAATTATCATTATATTTCGGAGACTAAATATGCTATATATATATATATATATATATACTAGACATCGGAGCCCGTGCTAGCACGGGCCCAATATGTATCATTTTTTGTTTCAATTTATGTGACAAAGACAAAATTAAAGAGTTAATCAAACTTTAATATTAATTTAAAATA
>JAJOOF010014104.1:0-26903 GCA_029582545.1 Solanum lignicaule | reverse complement strand
CAAAAATAAAAAAATAAAAATACCGACCTCGGAGGTCAGAATCTCTAAAATAGAAAATAAGGATACCGACCTCCGGAGGTCAGAATCTCAAAAATAGAAAATAAAAATATCGACCTCCGGAGGTCAGAATCTCAAAAATAAAAAATAAGAATACCGACCTTCGAAGATCAGAATCTCAAAAAATAAAAAATAAGAAAACCGACCTTCGAAGGTCAGAATCTCAAAAAATAAAAAATAAGAATACTGACCTCCGGAGGTCAAAATTTCAAAAATAAAAAATAAAAATACCGACCTCCGGAGGTTGGAATTTAACAATTAAGAAAAAATAAAATTAAAATATACAGACATCGGGATGTCGGTATTCCAAAATATGAGAAATAAATATTCTGACCTCAGGAAGACGAAAATAATAAAAATACAAAATAAAAAAATATATAAAAGTGACCTCAGGAAGTCAGAAAATAAAATAATGAATTTTCTGACTTAAAATTAAAATTGACCTCGAGAGGTCAATAAATACCGACCTCCAGAGGTCAGTATGGAATAGCGACCAAGCTTTTTCCGACCTAAGCTGGGAAGTTGCTTTTTGGTCGGTATTTCAGGGAATACCGACCTCTGTCACTGTTTTTTTAGTAATGTTGAGACTTGACTCTTAACCCTAATTAAGATACTAAGACCTGACTCCTGACTCCCGATCTTGATCCGGGATCCGTCTATTGATCCATACCCCACCTAGGACCCTAACTCAGAACCCAATATCAAACCACAAACCCGCCCCATAACCTAACACTAGATCCTGACCCCGACCCTGAATCCTGACCTATGACCTAACTTCCATCCTTGACCACAACTTCATACCCAAGACCTGATTATTGACACTGACACTAACTTTTGATTCTAATCCAGGTTTCGATTCCTCACCCGAGGGGTGGGTAGGGGTATGGTATTGGAGTATATGGAGGTAAGCACGTAGGGGTGAATACATAATGCGAGAGGGGTGCATGATGGATGCGTTGGTTTGTTTTTATAGATCTGTAAAGTACTTTTTCTTAAAATTTTAAGGATTTTTTTTCTATTTACAAATGTGAGTTTGTATATAGATACCCATATTTTATCCATATTTATTCATAATTTTATGGGTTAATAATATAATGAAGTCATATTTATCCAACTAAAATATAAGTGATCCTATTCGTTTAAATATGGATTAATTTGATGGGCCGATTTACAAATATTGGCTAAAATGCCCACCTTCGATGGGTCGATTTATAAATATTGGCTAAAATTGCTACCTCTAATTGTGAGAAAATTAGGTTTTAAAAAGTTTGTACAAAGTTTTAGAAAACCCTAGCCTCTTGTCGCTCTTATAAATATAACGCTTCAACAATCCCTCTCATTCAATCACACAACTCAACCTATTGCGGCTTAGATGAAAGACATTCAAAACACTGAAGAGGATGTTGATGACAATGGCGATGATGGAATTCAATTCAAGCACGAATCCTTTTCATCAATTCTTCAGAATTGAAAATAAGTCAACATGTTGTAAGTTCTTTCTTCTCTTTTATTTAATGATGTACTGTTCATTTTTTCTGTATTACTTTATTGGACTATCTCTTATAAATACTCTATTTTATTTAAAAGATTCACGTGTTAAAGATCATTCTTGTTTTAGTAGTTGTATCAGATTTAATAGAAAAAATAACTAATAATGTCTTTTAAACTTAATTTTTTTCTTAGATCCAACAAAATTTCTTACTAAGAATAAGGGATTAATTCAACATCGAATAAATGAAATAAAATCTATTTTTGTCAATCTACAAACAAAAAATAATTTGTAATGAGCTAGTGGTTCAATTTCTTTTATAGATTTAAGTATTCACATTTGGTAAGATATACATTATTTAACCATTTCAATTTTGAGATATAACAAAAGTAGTGTCAACTACATTTAAAAAAAATAAAGAATTTTTTCAATTTAGCTCAGCCTATGTAAAACTGATAAATGCATATAGAAGCAAGTTTAAAAATTCATGGGTGATTATTCAACTTTTATAATAGAAAATTATTTTTCTTTTTTTATGTTATATTAAAATAAAAAAGAATCATATCGTCTTATCAAAAGTATCACTTTGATTGGATTTTATTGAAAATACCACCTAAAAATTAGATTGTAACCTAATTAGAGTTTGATTTTAGTACAATTAAGTTGATTAATTAATTCACCTATAAGGGTTGTGGTGAAGTGGTCACTGGTAAGTACTCTTTTATCTTTAACCAAGAGGTCTCAGGTTCGAGTCCCAAACAAGTTATCAGAAATGGAATTTACTAATGGTTACTAAGATGACAAGTTTGATCCAGCTTATAGTAAGAGTGGATTTCATGAAGTCAGTGGATTTCAAGAGATATGAAGGAGGTCAACTCTGGGAATATTGATGATGATAATGATCCTTTGCGAGGAAATATTGAATGTAAAGTAACTACAAGCAAGCCCAAAATTGGGCCAAAGAAACGTAAGACATGCCGCCTTTATTACCCAGTGATAATGAAATATTGTGTAATTGTTGTGACAAGGTGCTATCCATCTCAGAGTTCAAAAATCATGCTAGTTTTAAGCTCAATAATATATCATCCTTGTTTTAATCTTTTATTGAGCTTAAAACCAGCATGTTTTTTGAACTCAGAGATGGATAGCACCTTGTCACAACAATTACACAATATTCCATTATTACCAGTGATAATGGAATATTGTGTAATTGCTGTGACTAGGTGCTATCCATCTCTGAGTTCAAAAATCATGCTGGTTTTAAGGTCAATAATATATCGTCCATGTTTGAATCTTTTATTGAGCTTAAAACCAACATGATTTTTGAACTCAGAGGTGGATAGCTCCTTGTCACAACAATTACACAATATTCCATTATTACTTTTAATAAAGACGACATGTCTTACGTTTCATTGGCCCAATTTTGCGCTTGCTTGTAATTACTTTACATTCAATATTTCCTCGCAAAGGATCATCATCATCATCACTATTCCCAGAGTTGACCCTCTTCATATCTCTTAAATGTCAGATCCACTGACTTCATAAAATCTACTCTTACTATAAGATGGATCAAACTGGTCATCTTGGTAACTATTAGTAAATTCCATTTCTGATAACTTATTTGGGACTTTCCTTTTCAAGACTGAACTTCCTGCATGAGGTATACCATTGGAAATTATTGTCAGAGACTTGGTGTCCAACATATTACTGTTTCTATGGTATGAATCAAATACCATAGGCTCCCCTGTGATATATGCACCCCTCTAATAACAAGATTACATGAATTAGACTTTGGTTAAACTGAGAGTTAACTGTTTGGATGGTCACTCAACTTACGATAAATGTTAATCATATATAGTCCCTCGAAGATTATCATTTACCATAAGTTGAGTGACCATCCAAACAACTAACACTCACTTTAATCATAGTTTGAATAATGTAATCTTGTTTTTATAGGGTGTTAATGTATGAGATCAATAAAAACTACTTGAAGAGGACATGGTCATGCCGATAGGGGGAACTGGTCAAGGGGGAGGAGTTGAACAAGTTTGTCATCATAAAAAAAGAGGAACATTCTATTTTGTAGCTGATATGAAGTTTTGATGATTTAACAAACTTCAGGAATGATGAAACAAATGGACCAATGCCAGTTACCTGAAGAGTCATGTTGAAAAGGGGAACTGTTGAAAAGGGGAAGAAGTTGAAAAAGTTTGTCATCATCAAAAGGGAGAAAATGTTATCTTGGAGCTAATGATTAAGTTTTGATGATTTAACAAACTTCATAATGTAACAAGGGACCAGATTTAGCAAAGGGTCTTCTGGTATTGGGATTGATGATAGGGGGGATAAACAAGACTAAGGGACAAAAGTTGAATTTGTTGGATAATAGTTTGTCATCATCAAATGGGGGGAAATTGTTGTTTTTAGCTTATTTGAAGTTTTGATGATTTAACAAACTTCTAGATCTAACAAGGGACCTGGTCGAGGATAGACTGCGAAACACAAAAAAGTCAAAAAATAGTTGTCCAAAAGCTGTCACATCTGACATGGTTGGGGCACATCTTTTCAGAGTAGCAGGCTCTCAACCAATGGCCTTTTTCGAAGGTTTTGTGTCCATTGAACATAGTCTCTTCTCCAAAGACACAACTTAAAATTTGGCAAACAAAGTTTTGAATTTCTGAAAATTCATACGCTCACAAAGAAAAGGTAATTTTCAAGGAAGAACACTGCTCATACTCAACAAATGACCTGATGGAGTGCTGAAACGTCTTGGTTGTATTTTGAGTTTTGTGTCTTATGTGCTTATATTGTAAACTACTCTTAAGTTATAAAGGATAGTAGATCAGTTGCTTGTCTAAATCTTTAGTTTGAGTCATATTAACTAGAGTTAGTTAGTCAAATCATCTATGTCCTAGTCAAGCCTTTTTACATCATTGTTTTGATGTTCTCTTGGTTAGAGTTGCCTAGGAGTGTCTAGGGTTAGTTGATGTTTGGGTGCAGCAGAACTACTTGTTTATATCTCATCGTTGAGATCGGAGTTGGTGGCTAGAGTTAGCCTTGTTGGGTTCTTGAAGTCTAGATCAGCTAGAGTTAGTTGGTTTAGTGGGCAATAGAGTTATACCCCCTAATTGGCGCTGAAGAGTCTTCATCTCGGCATCCATCGCCATTCCCCATGCTTAGTTTTCCTTTGTAGTAAAGTTGCTACAGTAAGGGGGAAGGGATTAAAGAGTTTTAATTCCTAGGTTGCAAGAGGACATGTTAAACATAATTGAAGTAAAATTAGTGTTCCAATTTATCATCTTGGTTGAATGTCACAATACGCGTTAACAAATCCATATATCAACCCACAAATCAGACCAACCTGCAATCATGCTCACTTATGTTTATGCTAGATTGGAAGGAGTGCCACATCATGCACGAGTTTAAATGGAGATTGTATCTAATTCAGTTATATAATGGTTTTCCATTTCCTCCTCCTAGTAAGTTATACAACTTAGAATATTATGAAATAATGCTTAACTGTTTTTTTGGGACCATTTGAATATTATTTTAATGATAGATAAGTACTATCTATGTGATGTGACATATTCATACACACAAGGATTTTAGCACCATATCGCAATGTTCGATATTGGTTTGGGGATTATCATCTTAGGCGGGCTATTAATAAGGAGGAAAAATTTACTCCGAAATATTATAGAACGTGTTTATGGAGTTCTTAAAGCAAGATTTCCTATATTGGATAAGATGCCTCCATATTCTATTAATGTTCAGAGAGATGTTGTTGTTGCATGTTTTGTAGTTCATAATTTAATTAGGAAGGAGTGTATAAATGATGACCTTTTAGATCAATACGAGTTAACTCAATTAATATTTGACGGGGAAGAAGGAGAACTCGAAGAAGTGTTGGATGAAACAAATGGACATGGTTGGACAACTGCAGATTCACAGATAATGAGTAATATGTGTGAGAAACTTGCACTTCAACTAATGCAAAGAAGAGGGAATACTTGAGAGTTCTATATTTTCATTATTTGACACGTTTTATAAATATTTGAACATTAGAATTTAATCATACTATTTTATAGGTAATTATTAAATTATCTTATATAAGAATTTGTACACATGGACCTATAGTCAAGAGAATCAACAAAATGACATAAAGACGCCAAATACCCTATCTAACCTAATGAGTGGAACAACAACATAATGCAGCCACAATAATACGCTAGCTGCAATATCAATGCCTTTCACAAAAGGTCTTTTTAATAATAGAGCAGTAAAATAATATTTGACGATTTAGGATACAAAAATTCATGCTCAAAGGAAGTACAGTGCTTTGCCTTAACATACCTTAATTCTGGGTCTTTGTTGCGACCCGAGCCTACACCCTGGACGTGGCCGATTCTCAAGTGAACCCTCATCCTGGCTGACTACAAGTGGATGACTAACTCATGCATACAAAGCTTTAAAACTGAATAAAATTCATGAAACTTAAATAGAAAGCTTTAACTCAAAAGAAAACTCTCAATAAAATAAACTATTCAACTTGCTATAAATAGGCAACTTAAGTCTTTAAAACATTTAATAAAATAAATAATACAGACTTCTCAACTATATTGACTATCTATGAAGCCTCTAACTGATAAAGATGGAAGTCGGGACAAGACCCACGACTTCCTGACGAAACTGAAAATTAAATGAAATCCTCCGAAAATAAGGAGGCTCACCATAGCTAACTCGAACTCCATATGGTATCAACTAAGCTATTGTTGATGATCCTGAATACCTGGATCTGCATCATGAGGATGCAGGCCAAATGGCTCAGTACGTGGAATGTATGAGCATGTAAGGGGAATTGTAAAACATAACATAAGCTTGAAACTTGATAAAAAGGAAAATAGTTACCTCTTCTCAAACTTACTCAACTCAACTCAACTAAAGAATAGGATACTCAACTAAAAGATTGGATGTTCAACTCAAAGATATAATACTTGACTTTGGGTACTCAACTCTAGATACTCAACTCAATATAAAGCAACAATACACATGCAATATATGGAAAACTTTTAGAATAGTAAAAAGCAACTCAGTGTATTGAAGAATACCATAACAACTCAATTTATATATAAAGTAATATAATACTGTGGAAGTTTCTCTAACCGAAAACCACCACTATGAGCCTAAGTGATGATACATCGTCTTGCCTACGCGGCCAGAACTGTCTTATACTTTGCCATCATATAGAACACCTTAACTAAGTGGATCCACTAGCTTATGCTAAAAGCTTCTTAAGGAGTCATCTAAAAAGTATGATCCTTTACTATCATAATGGCTACATGGTTTATATAGACGTGAGTTATCTGAACTCAAACTCGTCCCCATATTGGTGCTCAATACTACTCCCAAAATATCTTAGCTCATATGTTTGTAAAAACAAAACTTCTTTCTTTGGTTTGAGATAATTACTCAAAAACTTAGCTTAAAAGCTCTCTTGGAGTCGATGTTCCCTTTCTTGTTCAAAACTCTTTTGGAAATCTCAGTTTCCTCTCATCTTAAATGTGAAAACATTTACTCTTGGGAATACTTAGTTCCCATATATCATTTTAAAGAAAATGAACTTTACTCTTGCTCTTTACTCAACTTCAAAGCTTAAGTCTTAAAACAAAGTTTAAACATTTGTAAAAGACTTCTTAAAATATGGTTCATACCGAATTATGAACATGAACGACTCAATGCTAGGTTTTAAATAACCATAGATAGAACTCAATACTTGGAACTCAAGAACTTCAATGATACTACTCATTTCAAGAATTCTCAACTCAGAGGGTTCATGCAGAATTATGAGCATGAACTACACAACTCAAGGATTCAAAGATACTTCTCATCTCAAGATTGCTCGACTTATAGGGTTCATGCGGAATTATGGGCATGAACAATTCAACTCAAAGACTTCATGGGTAACATGTAATAGTCCCATGATTAGAAATATAATCTCAGGGGATTAGGAACTCAATACTGAAGACTTAGAACTTAAGGATACTACTCTTCTCAAAGGTACTCAACTGATGGTGTTCATGCGGAAGTTATGGGCATAAACGACTCCACTCGAGGGTCTACATAATAATATGGAACTCTTGAATACAATTCTTCTCATTCTCATACTTACTTTCTCAGAACCTAGTTCAAATCGATAGTTGATCTCAAAGGATTCACAATTGAACTCAAAGCTCTGCTTGAACTGTACTTTTAATTCTCTCTTGAATGTGAATTATGAATTCAAGAGTTATGGTGTATGATATGAAAGGTCTCATGATGACAAAGTAGACTCATGAATACATTCTCCTCATTCTCATACTCACTTGCTCGAGTATTGAAACAAGTTACTAGAAGTTGTAAAAGACTTCTCAAAAAGACTCACAGGGACTTTCTCAAAATGTTCGGAAGAACTCTAAAGACTGAACTCTTAACTTTACCTTGAATTTGAATTATCAAGGTTATGAATGATTTTTAAGTGTTTGGAAGTAGTTTTAAGTGTTTAGAATCAAAAGGGGTGAAGATAAACTTCAAAGGAGCTCAAACGGGACAACCGACGGAGAATGAGTTGGGGCAGGCAACCCTGGCGCAGGGCGCTAGCCCCTAACTTCAGAGCCTACATATGGGTGCACTGCAGGGGCGTCGTCCCAGCCCCTTGGGCGCATCTGATGTGCGCCGCGCCAGCCTCTCCCCAGGCCAAGTTCAACGAATTTCGCCTCCCGTTTTCTGATCCTAAATCGCTTTTAATCATTTTCTTTTCTCAAATTTTCCTTAGATTCAATTACCCAACCTAAGTACACACTAATCCACTCAAAACAATCACATTTATCTCAAGAAATCATCAAAACCCCAACAAAACAAGATTTAGAATGAACTTCAAGAACACATATCAAGAACTTAAATCCTTCAACTTTTTGAGAATGAAACTTTGCTGAAAATAATATTTTTGGCATGTGGGTGAACAAACCCAACACTATGGAAGTTTACATACCTCATAGGGATCAAACCCACGGCGAAAATACGCAACAACTCTCAAGAATCTCGACGAACGTCTATTCGTGTTCTTGCTTATATAGCATAGATACAACTTGGACTCACTCAATAAAATGAAGGGTGAGAATTATAACCTCCAAACAACAGCAACACCACACAAAAAACGAGACTCTTTCACCATGAAGAATCCTTCAAATCACAACCAACGAGGAGGAAAGAAGTAACACAATCTCTATGAACATTCCGAGGGTGAAACCATGTTGAAATCTTGTAGGTCTTTGCTTGGATAATAGGGGAACTTTAGAGAGGATTAAGGACCGTTTTATTCTTATTTTGGTAGAAAAAATGAGATAAAACGAAGGAGAAATAAGATCTTATAAAGCTAAACCCGACATAGGAGCAACGGGTCCATCTTCACGTGCCTGCTTGTGCAGTCTCACTAAAATCTGAATATCTCTCAATTCTGAAGTCGTATGGACAATTGGTTTAGTGCGTTGGAAAGTAGACTCGTAGACCCTCAATTGAATATATTGGGGGTTCTTCCAAAGCTTTATATATTGGGAGAAAAGCTCCGAGATATTTAACCCAAATTTTAGAAGGTTTATCAAAGAAACTTACTCCAACCTTTGTCAACTTTTATTTTCCAATTTGCTTGACTTTAAAACTTAACTTACGATCATTGGGTGACTACAATACCTTATAAAACATCCTTATTAGCATATAAGATACTCTTTGTCTTATCCCCAAAGGTACCGGTTAATTTAAACGTTCAGAACGGGCGGGGTGTTAGAATAGACATTCTTTAACTCGGACTTGTTTAAGGACATCCTTAACCCATAACGTTAGTCTAATTCTTTCATTTTTACCACCCCTTTGCAAAACAATTCTCCTGACGTGATACACCAAGTTGGATAAACCTCATACACTCATGCAATATTATGCCTATTATGCAAAAGAACCACGGGGTCTCACATTCTCCCCTCCTTAAGAACATTCGTCCGTGAATGTATTCAAACAATCTCTTGGTCGTATTCTTTGCTTCTACTATGCCATTTGCAAGGCTATATTTGATACGTCCGCAAATTTGAAATCCAGTTTTGAAAATTCACTTACAAGGCTTCGTATATCTAGCTCGCGACAAGCCATATAAACTGCATTTTTGAGGTTTTTAAAATCCAATTAAGTTTATGTACAGGAATGCTTGTCAAATATTAAAACACAACTCAGCTTAAGTCGTCAATAGTTAGGGGTACTTCTTCTTTATTTCCTCCTCGGCTTCTCAAGTTATTTCCTCAACGTTGTTATTCCACCGTAACACTTTCACAGAAACCACTTCTTTAGTAAAATTCTTTCTTACATGCCAATCAAACATAGACACTAACACCTCAGTATATGACAAGTCCTTAGAGACACGAATATATTCAACCCGCATAATCCGTGAAGAATTTTCAATGCACTTCTACCACATACATACATGGAACACTAGATGGACCGCTTCAGATTCAGAAGGCATATCAAGCTCGTACGCCACCCTGCCAATCCTCCGAATAATCTTATATGGCCCTACATACCTTGGACTTAACTTAACTCGACTTCTCGTTCTTGACGAATCACATGATACCCTTCATATGCAATACTTTCTAGAAAATACAATCTTCTACGTCAAACTCTAAGTCTCATAATCAAAATTGGGAACAGAAATCTAACAGTCTTCTCTCGGTAGTCGACATTGGCATAACAAGGCTTCCACAAATCCATGCCCATATCGATGACAAAGTCGAGCATCTCACTATATCACGTCTAAAAATTTTGATGACCAATAATCTCTACTGTAAATCCTCGATAATTCCTCTTGAGCATAAAAGAAAATCAAAGCACGATTTAGATTTCACACGTACTTATAACTCAGCTCTACAACACGAGCTATAAATTGAAAGAAATGTAACCAATCCTAAATGCCCTATAGCCTCTTGATTATAAGTGTGGTGCACAATACACCCATAAACAAGAATCTACAAGACACGACTTGTGGACTCCCTGGGACACGACCTACTTTGATACCAAGATGGTACTCCCCGAACTAGGGAAGGCGTGGCTAGCACTCGATACCTTATGCAATCGAGTTAGCCACTGAAACATACCATTTGACTCCACTGTGGGCCTAGAAGGTCGGGCAGCATAACATCTAAAATATTAAGCCCGGGCCATTAGGGTCATAACCTGAATAACAACTTATATATACAAAGGTAGAAAAGCCAAAAAAAAATAACAAAGTACTAGCTGGCCGACGAGGCCAGAATTGAGGACATACACACATACATACATATCTATACATGCCAAGCCTATGTGGCTAGAAACTGGAAGCTGCAGAAAGAAACCCAGAATACTATGTCCACAATAGCCTCTATGAGTGACACAAGCACTGTCGGGACAAGGCCATGACTATACCCAAACTGTACAACAAAAGTAAACATCATTTGATAGCCCCAGGATAAGATGGAGCTTACCAACTCACATCTGAACCTAAATCCTAACGGGTGGGTCGTTTAGAATCCATGCATGTATCTGCTCGCACGAAACAAAAAGCAGCTTCCCCAGGCAAAGGGACGCAATACGAATAAAAATGTACTGGTATGTAAAGCGGAAAGTAGAGTTACAAATATTTACAGTAAAAGGGTAATAGAGATACCACCTGAAACTAAAACTCAAATAATCTCCATGGCTGACATTTGGCCCCCTACTATTTAAATATGCATGGTATGCTCGTACAATCGTATTTTGTGAATAAATATATATATAGATGCAAATGCATGTCATACCCAACCAAGTGCTAGCAATGGTGGTGCCTTTCGGTAGCGAACCTGGATTATATTCGCCAACTTGTGGCCATCTGTGTCTCATACGTATAATATAGGCAATAGGCCCCATACCTTCCGATTATAGCTCGGAAGTAGAATGCATAGCATGTAATGTCATGGATTTGTAATGCATTTTTTACCTGAATCATGTTGCCAATCTTGGCTCGTTGGTACTCTTGTCCTCATAATCTCGTAATCAATTTCGTAGTCACATGTAAATGTCTCCTAGAACCTCATATACTTGTAGATTAAAATGGGACACTTAACTTGGATTTAGAAAGGCAACTTAAACTTGAGGATGTTCGTAAAGAGCTTATAGTTCTTCACTTAGTATCTATATATGTTTCCTTAGTAGTTTGTAAAAGAAAGTATTTCAGAAACACCCGTACTTTAGTAATTTAAACATACAATTTACATTTAAGAGTTTTGGAGGTCGACATTTTATTTTAAAGTTTTCAAAAATATAAATTAGCGAGGAAAGAGGACTGATTTCAAATTCATATTGTTCATCCTAATCTTTTTAAGTTACTACACCTAAAGAAGAATAAGAATTTGTACACATGGACCTATAGTCACGAGAATCAACAAAATGACATAAAGATGCCAAATACCCTATCTAACCGAATGAGTGGAATAGTAACATAATGGAGTCACAAAAATACGCCAGTTGCATTATCAATGCCTTTCACAAAAGGTCTTTCTAGTAATAGAGTAGTAAAACTATATTTGACGATTTAGAATACAAAAAATCGTGCTCAAAGCATTTTCGAAAATTCCAATAACAACAATATCAGAAATATACTTCAAAACAGCCCAATATCACGTAACTATCTAAATATGATTTTTCTAGCCATCTATTCGTGTTCTTGCTTATATAGCATAGCTACAACTTGGACTCACTCAATAAAATGAAGGGTGAAAATTATTACCTCCAAACAACAACAACACCACACAAAAAACGAGACTCCTTCACCATGAAGAATCCTTCAAATCACAACCAACGAGGAGGAAAAAAGTAACACAATCTCTATGAACGTTCCGAGGGTGAAACCATGTTGAAATCTTTTAGATTTTTGCTTGGATGATAGGGGAACTTTAGAGAGGATTAAGGACAGTTTTATTCTTATTTTGGTTGAAAAAAATGATATAAAACGAAGAAGAAATCAGATCTTATAAAGCTAAACCGACATAGAAGCTAGGGGCCCACCTTCACGTGCCTGCTTGTGCAGTCTCACTAAAATCTGAATATCTCTCAATTCTGAAGTTGTATGGACAAATGCTTTAGTGCGTTGGAAAGTAGACTCGTAGACCTTCGATTTTATATATTGGGGTTTTTCTAAAGCTTTATATATTGGGATAAAAGCTCCGAGAGATTTAACCTAAATTTCAGAAGGTTTATCAAAGAAACTTACTCCAACCTTTGTCAACTTTTATTTTCCAACTTGCTTGACTTCAAAACTTAACTTACGATCATTGGGTGACTACATCACCTTATAAAACATCCTTATTAGCATATAAGACACTCTTTGTCTTATCCCCAAAGGTATCGGTTAACTTAAACCTTCCGAACGGGCGGGGTGTTAGAATAGACATTCTTTAACTCGGAGTTGTTTAAGGACATCTTTGACCCATAACATTAGTCTAATTCTTTCATTTTTCCCGCCCCTTTGCAAAATAATTCTCCTGACGTGATACACCAAGTTGTATAAACCTTATACACTCATGCAATATTATGCCTATTATGCGAAAGAACCACGGGGTCTCACATAAGTGTTCTTGAAGTTCATTCTAAATCTTGTTTTGTTGGGGTTTTGATGAATTCTTGAGATGAAAGTTAGTGATTTGAGTGTGTTTTTAGTAGATTTGTGTATACTTAGGTTGGATAATTGAATCTAAGGAAAACTTGAGAAAATAAATCGATTAGAAGCGATTTAGGATTAGAAAATGACAGACAAAATTCGTCGAAAGTTGCCTGGGGAGGGGTTGGGGCGGCGCGCCCCAGATACTCCAGAGGGGTGTACCACCTCGCTAAGTGAAAGAGCCAGAATTAGAAAAGAGTCATTTTTTGGAAAGAATGATAAATCTGGAAATTTGTTTAAGTTAGGTTAAGCTTGAGTTTTGGGTCAACTTCAAACGACCACGACTCCTAGCTCAGGATGAGTTAGGTGTGCTAGCAGATATCGTAGGAAATATCTTTGAATTATCTTTCCAAACCACCGAGTTTTCTTGATTTCGAGTTCGTATGAGGGAGATTTGGCCATTCAAAGTTGGACTGTCTAAATAAGGAAAGTCAAAACCGGATTTTAGTAGGGTATTATGGTCTTTTTACTACCCAATTAATTAAATTCGTTTTTAGTAATTAAGTTGGGGTCTAAGCTGATTGGATTTAGTTTACACTTCATACAATTAAGTTAGGGGTTTGAGAGAAGAAAAAAGAAGAGAAAAGAGGAGAAGAAGTAAGGATTCGTCACGTTCTTGAAGTTAAGCTTGTGGATTTCGCCAAGGGTTTATTCCTACGAGGTATGTGAGATCACATAGCATTGGGTTAGTTCACCCACGCTTGAATCATGATTCAATTCCGCTAATTTATGTTCTTGGAAGTATATAAATTGAGTTCTTGAGGGGTTTTGGTTGAGATTCTATTAGGTTCTTGTTTTGTTGAAGTTGTTGAGAAGTTCTTGAGTTAAATTCATGAAATTTGATGTTGCTTTGAGTTGACTCTTTCATATTTTGGTTGTATATTCGAATCTAAACGTTTGGGAAAGGAACCATTCAAATCTAGATGGTTTAGAGTTGAAAAACAAGCAAGAAAATTCGGGGATTTTCTGGGGCGCTGCGCCAGCTAGAGCGCCCCACTTTGTGCTCTGTAGTTTGGGCTATGCGGCGTCGCGCTAGCCAGTGCTCCCTATCCCCAGTTCTGAAGTTTTCCCTCTGGTGCTCCGCGCCACTCAGAGCGCTAGGGATGCCAGGTTTTCTACCATTTCCCACTTCTTTCCGTTTGAGTTTCCTTGAATCGTACCTAGGTTTCCTAGTTGATTTCTATACTCTAAGGTACGTCTAAACATCATGATATAGTCTATAACACGAGATCATGACCCTTGAATCCATAAATCAAATTCAAGGTTGAGTTAAGAGTCAAGTCAAGAGAGTTCTTAGAGTCTTTCAAAAGTCTTATGCAATCGTTCAAAAGTCTTATGCAATCGTTTTAAAGTTGTTCTGAAGACTTAAGTCTTGAGTTTGAGAAAGAGTAGAGCCAAGTTCATTTCTTTAAATGATATGTGGGAACTAAGTAATCCCAAAGAACAAATAATTTCACATTTAAGATAAGAGGAAATACCGATTTCCAAATGATTTTCATAAGTAGTTTTGAGTGCCATCTCTTTTAAGAGATAAGCTTTTTGAGTAATTACCTCAAATCACAGAAAGAGTTTTATTTTAAAACATAAGAGTTGAGAGTATATTTTGGGAGTAGTATTGAGCACCAATATGGGGACGAGTTCATAAAAATTCAATGTCTTTATAAACCGTGTAGCCAACGTGGGTAGAAAAGGATCATACCTTTTAGATGATTCCTTAGTGCTTTTTAGCATAGACTAGTGAATCCACATAGTTGAGGCATTCTATATCCTGACAGGTTATAGGACAGTTTTGGTAGCATGGACGAGACGATGTATCATAAAGTTACATTACTTTATTATCTATGTATATTGAGTTGTTTCTTACTTTTTAAAATGCTTTATATAAACTGCACCTTTACTGTCATTTAATTCTGCATTTAAGTTGAGTATCCATGAGTTGAGTAAAGTTGACGTAAGTGTTCTTTCATAATTCATTTCAAGCTTATGTCATGTTTAGTTTCCCCTCGCATGCTCATACATTCTATGTACTGATGCCTTTTGGCTTGCATCATTTTATGATGTAGATACAGGTAACCATGATCAACATCCAGCACCTCGTTGATCCTATTGAGCACTCAGAGTCAGTTGGTGAGCCTCCTTGCTTTTCGGAGGATCCCTTTTACATTGTTTTAGTACTTCAGTTGTTAGGATGATCGCCAAGGGTTCTATTGGGGCCAGCAATGATTCTCGAGTGCC
Organism: Solanum lignicaule; assembly: GCA_029582545.1. NCBI lineage: Eukaryota > Viridiplantae > Streptophyta > Magnoliopsida > Solanales > Solanaceae > Solanum > Solanum lignicaule. The sequence continues at coordinate 11,376 of JAJOOF010014104.1, read as the reverse complement.
AGTCCAGCCTAGGGTATAGGCTTGGGGCACGACAAGGGGCTGGGGCGGCGCCCCAACAGTTCGCCACAAAAGAGGTTCTGAACTTTAGGGGCTTGCGCCCCGCGCCAGGAAAATGCCAGGGTCGCCTACCCCACTCATTTTCCGTTGGTTGTCCCTTTTGAGTCCCTTTTAAGTATACCTTCACTCCCTTTGATTCTAAACACTCTAAAATAATTCTAAACACCTAGATATCATTCATAACATGAATCATAACCTTGAATTCATAATTCAAATTCAAGGTAGAGTTAAGAGTTAAGAGTTAAGTCTTGAGAGTTCATTCGAACATTTCGAGAAAGTCTCTTTGAGTGTTTTGAAGAATCTTCTACAAATTCTAATAACTTGTTTCAAGACTCGTGCAAGTGAGTAAAAGAGTGAGGAAAATGTATTCATGAGTCTACTTTATTATCACGAGATCCTTCATATCATGAACCATAACCCTTGAATTCACAATTCAAATTCAAGAGAGAGTTAATAGTAGAGTTCAAGAAAGCCTTTGAGTTCAATAGTGAATCCTTTGAGATCAACTATTGATTTGAGCTAAGTTTTGAGGTAGTAAGTATGAGAATGAGAAGAGTCTCATACATGAGTTCCATATTGTTATGTAGACCCTTGAGTCGAGTCGTTCATGCTTATAAATTCTGCATGAACTCCATACATTGAGTGTCATCGAGAGGAGTAGCATCTTCGAGTTCTAAGTCTTTGAGCATGGAGTTCCTAATCCTTTTGAGATTATATTCCTACTAATGGGACTACTACATGTTACCCATGAAGCCCTTGAGTTGAGTTGTTCATGCCCATAATTCCGCATGAACCCTATGAGTCGAGCAGTCTAGAGATGAGTAGTATCATTGAGTCTTGAGTTCTGAGTACTGAGGTTCTTTATTGCTATTAAGATCCCTGAGTTGAGTCGTTCATGTTCATAATTCCACATGAACCCTATGATTTGAGTTATAAATTTTGAAAAGTTTTTAAAGCCAACACTAGAGTTCTTAAACTGAGATTTGAGAGAGTAATGATGAGTTTTGAGAAAAGAGTTTACTAAAACATAATTAGTATGACAATCGTGTATGCCATCAATGTATGAGCAATATGGTATCTAGACATACCATCAATGTTTATGCAGTATGACTTCCCGAGTAATCAATGATCATATTAAAATATGATTTTTGATAGATTTTTTAGAAAGAGTTCAAACATGAGTTGAGTAAGAGTAAAGTTGAATTTATTTTCTTTAAAATGATATATGAGAACTAATTATTCCCAAGAGTAAATGCTTTCACATTTAAGATGAGAGGAAACACTGATTTCCAAAAGAGTTTTGAGCAGTTTTAGTACCTTCTCTTTTAAGAGAAAGATATTTGAGTAATAATCTCAAACCACAGAAAAGTTATGTTTTTAAACATATGAGCTAGTATATTTTGGGAGTAGTATTGAGCACCGATATGGGGTAGAGTTCAGATAACTCACAGCCCCGATAAACCATATAGCCATCATGGGTAGAAAGGGTCATACTTTTTCGATGATTCCTTAATGTTTTTAGCATAGACTAGTGGATCCACTTAGTGAGTATGTTTTATACCTGGCAAAGTATAGGATGGCCGTTGAAGCGTGAGGCAAGACGATGTATCATCACATAGCTCATAGTAATGGTTGTCGGTTAGAGAAATTCCCACAGAGATACTTGGTATTCTTATATACACAGAGTTTACTTTGTATTTTCATATACAAGCATATTTTATCTTGTATCCTTGCATACAAACTGAGTTACTATTGCATTTTTCAATACATTGAGTTGCTTTCTACTGTTTCAAAATCTTTCCATATATTGCATCTGTATTGTTGTTTTATATTGAGTTGAGTATCCAAAGTTAAGTACCCAGAGTCGAGTATCTTATTATTGAGTCGAGCCTTATTTCACTGAGTTGAATATCTTACCATTGAGTTGAGCCCTATTTTCTTTGAGTTGAGTTAAACAATGTTTCTTTGAGTTGAGTTGAGTGAGTTGAGAAGAGGTAAGTATGTTTCTTTTCCACCAGTTCAAGCTTATGTTTATGTTTTAGAATTCCCCTTACATGCTCGTACGTTCCATTTACTAAGCCATTTGGCCTGTATCGTTTCATGATGTAGATACATGTATTCAGGATCATCAACATGCGCTTCGTTGATACCACATGTAGTTCGAGTTAGCTATGGTGAGCCTCCTTACTTCCAGAGGATGTCATTATTTTTTTCAGTTTTGTCACGATGTCGAAGGTATTGTCCCGACTTCCATCTTTGACATTTAGAGGATTCATAGATAGACAATAGAGTTTCAGAAGTCTGTTCATTTATTTTGTTAAATGTTTTAAAGACTTAAGTTACCTATTTTATGGCGAGTTGAATATATTATTTTTATTCAGAGTTAATCTTTTGAGTTAAAGATTTTGTAATTGAGTTCAATGAATTTTATTCAATTTTTAAGCTTTGTATGCTTGAGTTAATCTTCCGCTTGTAGTCAACCAGGATGAGGATTCGCTTGGGGATCAACAATGGTTCTTGAGTGTCGGCGCGTCTAGGGTGTAGACTAGGGTCGTGACAATAGGTATTAGTAAATGCCATTATAAATTTTGTGCTAAAATGGTCTAACTACCACATTCAAGAGTTGAATTTTATGGTTTAAGTTTAGAATTCAACAGTAATAATATATTTTAGATGCACAATCAGACATGACGAGTATGAATTTTAGTTGGATCCCATTTATAATTTGGGTTATAATAAATTAGGGTTGATGTAAATTTGATCAATAGAAAGATATCATGAAATTAATAAATTTTTGAATATTATTTTCAAGTGTATCATATCAAAATATACGTCATATGTGGTTTTTATTATTTATTTGAGAATGATTTAAATTTAGACCAATTAGATTAAGCAATAAAATTATTTAATAATCTTACTTTAGAGGAGCGGTTAAAAATAAGAGCAAATATGAGCCAAAGAAATTTTTAGCCAAAGCCCAAAAGGTTGATGTCAACGATATTTTAGGACGGAAAAATGGATGCAGGAGTAGTTTATACCAATTCAAATAGTTGAGGGGCATTTTTGCCCCCTTCTCTGTTATTTTACTACCTCGTATTTCATCTTTACTCTCTCAATCCTCTTCTATTCCTTGTTCTCTTTTGTGGATCTTGTATTTCACACTTTCTTGCTCTATGGTCTGGGACTTACTGTCTAATCACTCAGTCACTTTGTTGGAAAAAAGTTTATCGTCCTGTGTCTAGAGACATGCTCTTACAAAGGTATGCGACATCTTTATCTAAAGGCTTAAGTTATTAGAGAGTTGTAGATAGTGAAGTTTTATTGATAAATTCATATCAAATTTGAATTAAATCCTAAACTCATGATACATTGACCAAATCAAATTACTGATTAACTAAGTCAGATTAATAATTAATAAATCAAAATTGTATGACTTAAACAAAGTTAAAATTATATTTAGGCAAGTCCATTAAGTTGACAAGACAAGAACAATTCATGTTCTTCAAGCCCAATGTTGTCTAAAAGTAGTTGAACCAAAATACCTCTAAAACTCTAGCTCAGGCCTATATAAAGGGATTTTCATAAGAAGATCCATTTGTATAGGCGTGAGCTAAGGTTTTAGGAGTATTTTGATCCAAGTAATTTTTTAGGACAACCTTGGGTATGAAGAACATGAGTTGGCTCATATTGTCAACCTAATGGATTGTCCAAATGTAATTTGAACTTTGTGTAAGTCATATAATTTTGGCTTAAATATTAATTCGATTGAATTAACCAGTAATTTAACTTGGTCAAGGTATCATAAATTTAAGATTTAATTCAAATTTAATATGGATTTATCCATAAAACTTCATTGTCTATGAGAGCGTACACTTTACTTGTTTAATTATTGTCCATGAAATAGGTACGAGAAAGTGTTGCGAAGATTGGATATATATATATATATATGTACAGCCGATTCTACAATAGAGCCACCAATATTCCTTGCTGCCTATTTTGCGTCTCTGTGTCAAATCGATCTGATGCATTTTTTTAAAAAAATAAAGGCACTATATCCTTATGTTTCATGTGACATTTTTTATATTTAAATCACAGGTTCTTATGGTACGTTTTAAAAGTTTTTCTTTTAAAAAAAAAACTATGTCCTCAATCAAACACCACCATACAAAATGCTATTGAGGAAGTAGTTTCGATCTTCTCTTCAGCTAGAATGAAATTTGAGTGTAGTATTTCAGGTGTTTTGATGATCTTCACAAATGCTGGGATCCGGTCCCAGGCAGAGTTGCTCTCGTCCAAGTTCAATATGGTGAACAATTGTAAAGTTATCATGCCAGCTGGTTGGTGAGAAGGGCAGTGTACTTCTCCAATAGGAATGAATAAGGTTGTTTGTTCAGCGGATAATAATTCTTATTGGTGATTGATATATTCAACAAAATAAACAGCAAAAGATCCATTCATTAAAAAGGTGATTTTTGTCTTTCAAGAACTCAAGCTTTAAGAACTCAGACGACAAGGGACCTGATAGAGCTATCAAAAGCCATCCTAGAGTGTTGATGTTTTAATTGTTTGCATTGTGCTAAAATTTTAAGATTCGTTTCTCATCTATAAAGAAATGTATCAAACTTTTTTCTTGTTGCAGAGTGTAGGAACATAGTTAGAGTTAACCAGTTGAAGTCTATATTAATTAGAGCTAGTTAATATAGTTGGCAATGGATGCATTAATTTTGTCACTCCCCGAGCCTACACCCTGCGCGGGACTGGCACTCGAGAACCATTGCTGGCCCCAAGCGAACCCTTATCCTGGCTAGACTCTCAGCGGGAGACTTAAATAACATGAAACAATCTCAAAAGATAAACTCATGCAATAAACTTAGAATGTCTTAAAAGAAACATTAAATTGGAAAAAATGGCAACTTAAGTCTTAACATAAACAATTGAAAATGGAAAGACTAATGAACTATAATTATCCGTCTATGAAGCCTCTAAAACTACGAGGGATGTCGGGAAAAGACCCCCGATCATCCTAACAACTGCAATACTACAACAATATAAAAAGGGATCCTCCGGAAAGCAAGGAGGCTCACCAACTGACTCTGGATGCTTAACTGTATCAACGAAGCGCTGGATGCTAATCCTGGTTACATGTTTTCGCATCATAAAATATGCAGGCCAAATGGCATCAGTACATTGAATGTACGAGCATGCGAGGGGAATTCTAAAACAAGACATACACTTGAAAAGGGAACTGAAAGAACTTACCTGGTCTCACCTCAACTCAACCCGACTCAACTCATTTCAATATAAAGCAATAATATAAATGCAATATAAAGAAAATCTTTTAAAACATGTGGATAATAACTCTGTGTATTGAAAAAATACAACAATAACTCAGTTTGTATATGAAAATACAAATAACTCTATGTATATAAGAATACAAAATACCTCTGTGGGAGTTTCTCTAACCGACAACCATCACTATGGTCTATGTGATAATACAACGTCTTGCCTCACGCTTCCAGGGCCTTCCTATACATTGTTGGGGGTATAGAACCTAACTACTAAGTGGATCCACTAGTCTATGCTAAAAAGCACTCAGGAATCATCTAAAAAGTATGACCCTTTTCTACCCATGTTAGCTACACGGTTTATGGAGACCTTGAGTTATTTGAACTCAACTTGTCCCCAAATCGGTGCTCAATACTACTCCCAAAGTGTAACTAGCTCATATGTTTAAAAACATAACTCTTTCTGTGGTTTGAGATAATTACTCAAAAACTAGCCCAAGGCTCTCTTGGAAATCGATGTTTCCTTTCTTGCTTAAATGTGAAAACATTTACTCTTTGGGAATACTTAGTTCCCATATACTCTTTTGAAGAAAATGAACTTCACTCTTTAATCTTACTCAACTCAAAACTCAAGTCTTAAAACAAGTTTAAAGCATTTGCAAAAGACTTTTTCAAAAAACTCTAAGAACTCTCTAGACTTGGCTCTTAACTTTCCTTGAATTTGAATTTATGGATTCAAGGTTATGATTCATGTTTATGGATGATATTATAATGTTTAGACATACCTTAGAGTGTAGAAATCAACTAGAAAACATAGGTACAAATCGAGGGAACTCAAACGGAAAGATGTGGGAAAGGGTAGAGGACCTGGCGACCTTGGTGTACTGAGTGGCGCAGGGCGCCATACCTCATCCTACAGAACCTGGGTTGGGGCGTACTGAGTGGTGCGGCGCCCCAGAGCCCAAACTATAGAGCTCTTCATCTGGCGCACTGAGTGGCGCGGTGCGCCAGACCCCTGCCTAGAAAACCCACAAATTTTCTTGTTCATTTTTCAAACCTAAAGCGTCTATATTCAATTGGTTTCTTCCCTAAACACTTAGTTTCGAATACCCCACCAAAGTATACAAGTATCTACTAAAAAATAACCTCAAATCTTATGCAATTAACTCAAGAACTCCTCAAAACCTCAATAATCAAGATCCCAATAGAAACTTCAATAAAATCCATCAAGACCTCAATTACTCTACTTTCAAGAACATAAATACGCTAAATTAAATCATGATTGGCACGTGGGTGAACGAACCCAACGCTATGTGATCTCACATGCCTCGTAGGGATTAACCCTTGGCGAAATCCGCAAGCGAAACTCAAGAACGTGAGGAACTTTGGCTTTTCTCCTCTTTTCTCTTCTTCAAAGCCCTAACGTAATTTTGTAAAGCATAAACTGAACCAAATTAGTTTAGACCCCAATTTAATTTCTAAAAACAAATTAAGCTAATTGGGTAATGAAAATACCAAAATACCCTTCTAAAATCTGGGTGACTTTCCAAAATTCAGACAGCCCGACTTCAAATGGGCATATCTCCCTCACAAACTCAAAAATTAGCAAACTCGGTGGCATTGGAAAGATAATTAAAAGACCTTTCATTTGATATCTTATGGCACACCTAACTCATCCTGTACTGAGAGTTATGGTCGTTTGAAGTTGACACAAAACTCATACTTAACATAACTTGCCAATATTTCCAAATTTAATCTTTCCAAAAATGGTTTCTTTATAATTCTAGTTCTTTCAAATCGCGAGGTGTTACAACTTTGGCTCAGTTAAGTACTAGAGTTATTACTTGTGGTGAGATTAAGAGTTTAATCTCATGTGGTGTATTTGAAGTCTGTATTCACTTTTACTTGTGATTAGTGAAAACAAGTGAAAATCCTGTGTGACAGGTCATGGTTTTACTCCCTTGAGGAAGGAGGTTTCCACGTAAAAATTATTGTCATCACTATTGTTTACATAAATTCTTTAGTGCATTCCTTTTGTACTCTCGCCCTGGTACTATAGCATAAATTGAAGCGTGCACATCTCAACACTGAGAATAAAATAGTATAAAGCTAGCTCATGAGCAGAGGATTGACTCTAATACCATGTAAATTGTACATAGGCATAATTCAACCTCAAAAACTAGCTCATGAGCAGAGGATTGTGCAAGTTCAAATAAGCAAACCAATAGTTCATTCCTCAACCAACCAACATGGGACTCTAACTCACTCTAACAATGATAATTCAACATCTGAAAATGAGAACTTAGTGCCCTTTCTATAAGAAGTAGTAATCCAATTATTTCAATTAATAAGTTGTCCATCGTGTGCAAAATTACCATAGGAGTGAACAAACTTGTGTCTTTTATGCTTCTAGTTTTTTATGTAATAAGCACTATTGATTCTTTCAAAATTCTGTTCTAGTTATTACTTATCATTAAACTGTTCTAAATTTCATGTATAAATCTTATAGCTAAGGTTTGATAGCCAACATTTTTTCTTAATGCGTTAGAGATTATATAAGGACATGTCAAACAGAATTGAAGTTGCATGATGAGTTAGAGCTATTCCAGAATTTCATGCCTACAAGGAAAAGATCCCTTTTGGAATTTTGCATGTTAAACCTTGCAAGAGTAGAGCCGATATAAAGTGCTTGAGATAAGCCTAACATCCTTCATTTGCGATCTCGCATGAGCTTAATCCCAAGGATATGATCCGCTTCACCCAAGTCCTTGATATCAAAGAGTGAGGACAATCAATCCTTAATTGAATTCAACATGCTCACATTATTTCCTATGAGCAAGATATCATCTACGTACAGAATCAGAAATGCAACTTTGTCTCCATCCCACTTTTTGTAAATGCATGACTCATTTTCACATTGATCAAAACAAAAAGTCTTAATCAAATTGTCTAAACAAGTATATTATGCCCTAGATGTTTGTTTCAATCCATAAATGAATTTTTTAAGTTTACAGAATATGTGTTCATTGCCACATTTCATGAAACCCTCTAGTTGTGTCATATAGATGCACTCATCAAGACTCACATTAAGAAAAGTCATCTTAACATCCATTTGTCAAATTTCATAATATAATGAGCAACAATGGATAAGATAATCCTTGTGATTTTAAGTATGGCTACCGGCGAAAAGGTCTCCTCATAATCAATCCCTTCTTTTTGAGTGAACCCTTTCGCAACAAGCCTAGCCTTGAAAGTTTGCACTTTACCATCCACTCCTCTCTTTTTCTTATAGATCCATTTAAAGCCAATTGGAATTGGTTCCACAAGATTCCAAACTTGATTTGAGTACATAGAATGTATTTCAGATTTCATAGCAATAATCCACAGTTGAGTTCATTGGTCTTTTATCAATGTAGATAATAGTTGTATGAGGCATTTCAATCTAATTTGTTTCCCAATATTATTGTGAACTTCAAGATATAATAGTATCCAGTAAATTTTAAAAGTGAGGTTGTGGGGGTAAATGGGCATGAATTGGATCAGATATAAAATGAATTGAGCTAAAGGAATTGCATTGTAATCCATCATTGTAATTTGTAAACATGGGTAAAGAAATGAATTAAGTAAAATGATTCTCACTCACTTTAATCTCCTAAAATAAAAATAAATAAAATAAACATTTAGCTGAGTTAATTGATCAACTTAAACAATTAAAAATTATTTCAAGGATGTGTTTTGTATAAATAAACTATTTTCCAATTTTCTCGTATTTGGTTTGCTTAAATGTTTTGGATGATAATTTCTAAATAGACTTATTTTTCTCCAATTTTAAAAGAATGACTTTCCCACATAAAGTTAAAAAATACTTTCTTAAATTTTCTTTCAAACTCACCATCTAACTTGACATAAGACTCTTAATCCAAACCTTGACCCATGATTCGACAATCGAGCCAAGACCCGCTCTCAATCCCTGGTTGGATCCGAGACCGACTCCGGCCAATCCCCGAATCGGAACCCAATGCAAATTCTTATTTGGGACTCAATTCTTGACCCTAACTCGAAATTTGACTCTCAAATCGAGACCTGAGATTCGACTCAGGACTCAACTGTAGATACCGAACCTAAGCCAAAACTCGACTCTTGACGTGATACCAAACTTTTGACCCGAGAATAAATTCTCTTCTAGGGACTTGGGACCTTCCTTGACCTCAAACCTCACTCGAGTCCCGATTCTCAATTTCAACCTCGGTTCAAGAGTTGACTCTCAATCTTGATTAAGATACAAAGACTTGACTCCAACTCCTCCTGATCTTGACCCAAGATCCGTCTAGTGATCCATACCCCACCTAGGACCCTATTCGTAACTCAGAACCCAATATCGAACCACGAACCCGCCCCATGACCTAACACTAAATGCTGACCCCGACCTTGAATCCTGACCTATGACCTAACTCCCATACATGACCACAACTTCATATACTAAGACCTGATTCTCGACCCTGATACCAAATTTTGACTCTGATACAGGTTTCGATCCCTCACCCGAAGGGTAGGTAGAGCCAGAGGTATGGTATGTTGGTTGGAGTAGATGCACATAGGAATGTAGGGGTGGGTAGATAATGCAAGAGGGGGGCATGAGGGATGCGTTGGTTTGTTTTATTGATCTGAAAAATATTTTTTCTTAAACTTATAAGGATTTTTTTTCTATTACAAATGTGAATTTGTATATAGATACCCATATTTTATCCATTTTCATTCATAATTTATGGGTCAATAATATACGGAAGCTCATATTTACCCAACTAACATATAAGTGATCCAACTCATTTAAAATGGATTTAATTAGATGGGCCGATTTACAAATATAAGCTATAATTGCCACCTTAGATGGGCCGATTTACAAATATTGGCTCAAATTGCCACCTCTAATTGTGAGCAAATTAGATTTAAAAAGTTTGTTCTAAGTTTTAGAAAACCTTAGCCGCTTGCCGCTCTTATAAATATAATGCTTCAACAATCCCTCTCATTCAATCACATAACTCAACCTATTGCGGCAGAGATGAAAGACATTCAAAACACTACTCAACCTATTGCGGCAGAGATGAAAGACATTCAAAACACTGAAGAGGACATTGATGACGATGACGATGATGAAATTAAATTACAACATGAATTCTTTTCGTCGATTCATCAGAATCAAGTCAACAAGTTGTAAGTTCTTTCTTTTCTTTATTTAATGATGTACGGTTCATTTCTTCCATAGTGCTTTAGTGGACTATCTCTTACAAATACTCTATTTTATTTCAAAGATTCATGTTTTAAAGATCATTATTGTTTTAGTAGTTGTATCATATTTAAGAGAAAATAACTAATATTATGTCTCTTAAACTTAATTTTTTCTTAGATCCAAAAAAATTCTTACTAAAAATAAGTGATTAATTCAACATCGAATAAATGAAATAAAATCTAATTTTTTCAATCTACAAACTAAAAATAATTTGTAATGAGTGGTTCAATTTCTTTTTATAGACTTAAGTATTCACATTTGATAAGACATATATTATTAAACCATTTCTATCTTGAGATATAACAAAAGTAGTGTATCAACTACATTTAATGAATGAACTGAGGAATATTTTTTTTCAAAATTTAGCTCAGCCTATGTGAAACGGATAGATACATATAGAAGCTGGAAGCAAGTCTAAAAATTCAAGGGTGATTATTCAACTTTTGTAACAGAAAAACTCTTTTTTTTTTTATGTTACATTAAAAAAAAAATTGTATCGTCTAGATATCAAAAGTATCACTTTGATTGGATTTTATTAAAAATTCCACCTAAAAATTATATTGTAGCATAATTAGAGTTTAATTTTAGTAAAATTAAGTTAATTAACAAATAAGAGTTGAGGTAGAGTGGTAAATCTGCCTTTATTTTTAACCAAAAGGTCTTAGACTCTTGGATTTGAGTCCCCTTAAGTATGGAGTCCCTTTTGTTACGGAGTACTTTTTGGGGGGGGGCGGGGGGGGGGGGGGG
>JAJOOF010014103.1:0-17500 GCA_029582545.1 Solanum lignicaule | reverse complement strand
GTAATAGGTTTTTAAGGGGGCCGGCTTACGGGCCAGACCTCTCTCTGACCTGATAACTAGTATCGCCTCCCTGCCCAGCTCTATCAGCGGGCCCTTCCTTTTGCAATACTTAAAAGAGCTGGCTGACCTGATTTACCCCTTCTCGTTGGATGACCGGCCCTTTCTTAGACTTGGTGAACTCCTGTCACGATGAATTAAACTCCGTTCCATGCCCCGCTGCTTGTCAATCACATCGGAAAGTCGTTGGGTCGGCGGAGACCTCTTTCGGCAAAGAATTATACCACAAAGCCCCAACTAGGTACTACCACTTATAGGAGTCTTCTTTGCTAGTAGAATGCCCCCCACGAGAAGAAAGAATAGTGGGATGCTCACGCTCTCGTTGGACGTGACAGTCAGTTACAGTGGGTAAACTAACAAAGGGAAGAATTTTATTTAATCACAGAATTGTTAGCCGACTCAATAGAAGAATGAAATTGGTGGGATCAGAGAGGGAAGTGACATCCAACTTGGGAAGCTCGGTACCACTAGTAAGAGGAGTGGCCAAAGGACGAGAATCAAGCATGTCTGCACGGATCTTTACCCGAAGTAGAGCATAAACCTAAAAAGATGAAACAGACCCATTCAGGAACAAGAAAATACCATTGGTCTTACTTCACCGTCGAGAAAGGAAAGAAGACTTCCATCTCCAAGTTTAACTCAGACGCTTTGTAGCCCCAGAATGTTTCAGTTTATGCTCCTACCTATTATCTGGATATACCAAGTCAAAACAGATTCTTTATTTGTACATCGGCTCTTCTGGCAAGTATTAGTGCAGTGCTAGTACATCTGAGACTTCTTAATTGGCTAGTTGTAAATAGCCCCAGGGCTATGGAACAAAGTTTTTACTATGTATCCATGCAATGCGCATACGATGATAAAAATATTGATCATGATGAATTATGATCTCCGTTGTTGAATTTATTTGAATATGTATATTAATAAAATATCATATATTTCGATTAAATACACCTAATTAACGATAACTTTATAAAATTTAAGGAAATAAATTATTTTTTTAATTACTAACGCTTATGTTACTTTTCTTTATCAAATATCATTAAATATTTAGTAATTAGTCTACATTATGAATATATATTTTTTAATCAACTAATTAATTTTGCTTTCTTTAAAAAGAAACTACGTACAATCCTTAAAATATATAAATATGTGTACATATCTGTAACCACTCAGTATCCTTATTTCTATCTTCTATGATATTTCAATAAAAAAAAAATCATTTAAATAGTATAATGCAACTGACAAACATTAAAAAACAAACAAAGTACATAATTTTCAAATTGCATAAATAGTAGGCTTTCAATTTCGATGGTCTATATTCTATAATATAGTGAAATACAAAGGTATTTCTACCCTTTATTTTAGTACAATGTGGCTTTATACAACACCTTCAAAAAGAAAACACGATCTTTCCCTTTTGAATCTTTCAAAATATAAAATTTCAATTTCAAAACCATTGAATGGAAACATTAAGACAAAGCATTTCAGCAATATCATGCAGCCAGAACTGACACTGAATTAAATACACCGAAATGAAATTACAAATTGTATATGTGTTATACACATACACACATTAAACAAATGAAATTACAAATTGACATAAAATTCTATACATACACACACATAGAGAGAGAAATCTTACTAATTAAATTTGTCGGAATATGAAGAATGTTGGGATGTAAGTTAGAGATTTACTATGCCCTTTTTTTTTTTTACTGAGTAAAAAATATAAAGGAATAAAGAAACAAATCTTACCAACCACAATGAAATATCGAATACGTATTGAGAAGTTGAACAAATTAAATTTTTCGAATTTTTAGGAGGATAAAACTACTTTTCAGTAGAATAAAAATCAACCCTTAACTTAAGAAAAAGTGGGAGAACATGAACTGATGTATGGTTACTTAAAACTGCTGCATCGTGATTCTATTTATATTTTTTAAAGATAAGATTAGCATTTATATATTAATTATATCAAATTGAGAAATTTATCGAAATATTTATTTAAGATAAATAGATAAGTTTTAGGAGTAATTTTCTAGGAAGAGTTCCAATACAGATAGATTACCGTAAAAGTGTGAACTTTAAAAAATTAAAGTAACATGTTTCTCAATTAAATACTGATTTAAATATCATGTTAAAATTTATATATTTTTTAAGCTTCTTTTAAATTTATAGGATAATTGTAATGAGTAAGAAGTCATTCATTATGAAAAGTTAATAAACCGTTGATAAGAAGTTGTCATCAATTTGAAATTAAAAAAAACATCAATCAGATAAGGATTAGGATCAATTCAACTTAAGAATTAAAATTTTTAAAAAATATAGTTTTTCTATATTTTTAATATTTTCAATTTTTTTGGGGAATTTTATATTGAAAATTGCTGCCGGATATTTTTTTTTTATTAGTGACTGTCATTTGGAACATTTCTGAAAAAATATTATTAATATTATTATTATTATTATTATTGTTATTTAAGTTTGTAATTTTTATTTTCAGATTTTATGATAATTTTAAATTTGAAATTATTCCTTAAAATTATCCATTATCCACTAATTGAATTTTTCCTTAAAATTATCTACTAACTAACGTGGAGCAGTTCTTTGTTTTTATTTTTATTTTTTTAAAAAAAAATTAAATTAATAATCACATTCATGTTTTGCAATGTTTATTTTTTTGTTTTTCAGATTTATATAATTAATTTTTTTAGTTATTATCTTATATAAATTTGGAAATTATAAAATGATTATATCAAGTTAATTTAAGTAATTCTTTAAAAATTAAATTTAATATTTTAATTTCGAATTTAAGATAATTACAAATAGTTGATTTTATTATTTAATCCTATTACATGTAATTAATAATTTTTAATTATTTAAAAATCTTGTTTTTTGTAGTGCTGACATGTGTTGTTCTAATTCTAATTATTGACGTGTGTCTATTTATTTATTGATTATTAATTATTTAAAATATTGAAAATTTGTGGTGTTGACATGTGTCATTTTTTCTTCTCTTTATATATATATATAGATAGATATGGAGGTGAAGAGCCAAAAGAGAATGAACATATGGCTCAAGGAAATTCCCAATCCCTTACAAGTCTGCTTATTAGATATAAATATGGAGGTAAAGTGCCAAAAGAGAATGACCACATGGTTCAAGGAATTTTTTTCCTTATGGATGACCTAAAGTTCATGAAAGCAAATAGCCTTGCAAAATCCACTAAAATATCTCCATATGTGATGAGATATTGTCATCATTTTGTTTGTTGGAGACCCAACCCGCGGTGACCTTGTCCTTTTAACTTTTAAACCTAACCTAAAACTCCAAAAATAGTGATGTTAGTCCTTTGCAAAGTATCGTTCACTAGGTCGTTACAAATGGATTCATAAAATTTAGGGTTAAATAAAGTTGTTTTGACATATTTTGAAAAATTCATTGACTAATACACACAAAAAAACTTAGATAATCTTAAATTCCATTTTCGTGACCATGAAACTCCAAAAAAAAAAAATGATGTCGGTCCTACTATCATTCACTAAGTCGTCACAAACATATACTACTAAGGCATAAAATTTTAAAACATCAATTTTATCTTTAATAAGATTATTTCTAGTCACACAAACATATACTACTTACTGGTTCTCGACACGTGCGTCCCATATTAAGTAATATAAATCATAATTAAATTGGAGGTTAATGAGCAACAAATAATATAAAGACAAAATTACAATCAAGATTGAGAAGAAGACTAAATTCCAAGTCTAAACATCTCTTAAGAATAAGATAGTTTACCGATGCATCTAGCTGTAATAGTTATTGATAATTTGAAAGACTTTTGATATTCTAGAATCCCATCAACAAATATAATAAGCTAACAGATGATAAATGTAATTTTTAGTTGAATAAATTGATAGAAATTTCATTTGTCGAAAAATGATTATCAAATATGTCACTATAGCTATAAGCTTATTACACAACATGAAAACAATCCAACTCTTTTTTACTCTTGCTAAAGTTATGATACAACGTAGCATTCCTACTCTATATTGGCTAAACTTGATAGTTTTTCTAGCACCGTTCCTTTTAAAATCTGTACCCTTTCAGAAAGTAACTTATCCCATATATGTTATTTTGGCAATTTGGAAGCCTTCAAGGTTCAGCTAACAGTTGGGGAAGCTAGACAATGTCCAGAAAAATTTAAAATGGAGGTTAAAGGAAGAATACTTCCTTTAGAATATAAAGAAGACACAAATGAAAGTTGTGAACAAAATATATCCAAAAGTATATATACCTCTGTGAAAAGTGTATTTGAAGCACACAAATAACAAATAGGATAATGGACAAACACTCCTAACTATGAGGAGTAAAATGTAGAGATCATCTTTTTTAAATGTCCTCGAGTCTCATATGTGTCTTAACAATAGTGAAAGAATAACCCTATTTATAGGTTGAGGAGTCGCTCCAAAAGTCACCATATTTAGTGTCATAATAAATAGATACATTCTTATCCAAAAAGAACCTAGGGAATATGAATAGATAGTTCATGTATTAACTCAATGGACAATCTATCCATTCAATGAATTTATAACAATAACTAAAGAATTAAATTGGGAGAAAAACTAAATTAAGAAAATTGAATGGAGAAATGAAATGAGGAAAATAAGTTGCACGTTATCAGAAATCCAAAAGTCCATGTTAGATGGATATGCTCCATGTATGAAATTAATTAAATGAATTTAATCAGTAATAACTAACGAAAATTATAATGTCATAACTACGGAATTAAAATGCAATTGCTAAACTTCTAATTCAGTAAATAAAATATGATTATTTCATTAAATTTATTGGTTAATTAAATATTTAATTATATTTTAATTTAGTGTGGGGTAAAATCGTAATTCAACTTTTAAGTTATGATATATGATTTTAATATGACTAGTCTCTGAACGTACGTGCGTTGCACGCGTGTTCTATGTGAATTTTTATAGATTCGTTAGAACAATAAAAAATTTATGCAAATCATGTGAAGTGAGTAATATTTTTTTAATATGCGTCAAGAAACACCAAATGAGGGGCACATTACATATAGAATCAATAAGTTATCCATATTCGAAATTCGGAAGCTACAAGTTTAAAGAGGAAAAACAAAATGCACAGACCATGAGAGGGAAGTAATTGCACTGACAAATCCTATAATTTTGCAAATTATGTATAAAGAAGTATGCATCATATTTTTCTCCAGAATAAGATAATACTTATTTCTGATAAAAGTAGAGACAAAAGTTACCAGTGGTGCTTGACTTCATATTCATTGCTATATATATACTAGTTCTGGATACATGTGTTGCACGTGTAATCCATACTAATCTGGATACGTGCGTTGCACGTGTAATCCATACTAATCCTTCGCAAGAACAATTAAATTATAAGTCAATTTTTTGACAACCTTATTATCCATAAATTGTGAAGACTTGATTATTATGTAGTTGGAATAAAACAAAATAATGTCATATCACTAAATTATTGAACAATATAATTTTAAAGGAGACGATAGTTGTCGCATGCCTTTGATCTTGGGTTGGATAGAAGGCGAGGTTAAAATTTGTGAAGATAAAATGTTCTTAGTCTAATAGGACTTATAATTATGTATTAGAGATCCAAAATCAATAGATGATTCTTCTCGTTTCTTTATGACTTATTTGCATATCGTATTATTGAATTAATCCCCCTTTTAAAGGTATCGAACATATAGAAGTCAAAAGGCAAATTATAGAGGCAAGATCATTTAATTTCTAAGAAATGATCATTATCAATAAATTAGAGATATTATCAAAGAAAACAAAGTCATAAAGCTTCCACATTCATGATCATTTTGAAATATGTACATAGTGATATCTGCAAGATTCCTACACAATTATACTTTAAAATGTAACGATGAGTAAAAAAAAGTCAAGAGAAGTTATATATAACAGTAACACAAATACAATTTTAGAAATTAATTGGACCAACTTTTCTATGCTTACCTCCTAGAGATAGCTAAATAAAAAGATGATAAAATATTGCTACACTATTAAGTATTACTGAGATACCAAAAGCTTGAAAAGCTATATATGACGACAATATTCTTAGCATTCCAAACAAAATTATCTTATTCTTTCATTCATGTGAGAAGCACAATAATTTTTTTAGAAATTAAATAATAACTAAATGACTCATATTTAAACATGAAAGGCTGAATTTTTGTTACATACCTGGTAAGTTTACACCTACGATATATTATATTGTTTCATCCAAATAGTGAGAATTAGTTATATGCTAAATGTCCATTTATATAAGATAAAAATTCATCATTAATTTATGCTAATTATAATGGAAGGAAATCAAAAGTTTTGCAACAATGTTTATTGTAGCTATTGCTTAGCATTTAAGATAATTTACGAATAAAATTCATTGAATTTTTCTATAGTTTTGCACAGTAGGAGTATTTGAAGAGATTGTTTTAAATATTGCAAAACTTTTGATTTTCTTCTATCATTTAATAATACAAATATTCATTGTATTTATATTCATTCATGTCATAAGTTGTGTTTTAACTTCCGAAAACTTGAAGTAATTTATGGGGTTTTCCATTTTAGAATATTATTATTATTATGTATTTATATTTTTGTCCATAAATATATAAGAATAGTGTTTAATAGAATATGATAATATTTATTAATAATTAATGTGTATTTACATTTTTGTTCATCAATATTATGACATTATAAGGACATTTTCGTAATTCAACTTTTGACTTGGAGGCTTCCCACTTATAATATAATATATATATATATGATATATGATATGATATGATCCATATATATATATATATATGGAACATGCTTTGCATATATATTTTTTCAGCTTTTATTATAAAATTTGTGTAATAAAATAATAAATCAAAAATGTATTTTAAAATATATGTCACTTGAGAAAATATTTGTTGTTATGATATGGAGACACCATTTAAAATTTGTGAATTTAAAATTTGAACTTGTATTGTGTTTACGGTAATTCATTACTTCAGTTATTTATTTGCTAAATAGAAATAAACTCGAAAAAGCGGACAACCACAGTTACCATCTAACAATAAATACGTGAAGAAAATCAATATCATATAGCCCCATAGTGGTATATAGAAATATGCCGATTGAATTTCATGCTCTCGATTACTGTAAATGCATGTAAATACCTCTAATTCTAAATACTAAATTAACTAAGAGAATTGAAATTTAAAGGGAAAAGAAGTCTTAAAAATTATCAAAAACTGATCAACCAGGATGCATAAACATATTTCTCGACAAAACTTGCTAACAAAGCAAAATAGATGTTAATTTATCAATTCAGCCCAAAAGTTACATTTATCAATTCAACCCAAACGTTTAAATTTGTTGTCTGATTTTATAGCTATTTCTTTTATAATAATAACATATCTCATGAAATCCGTTTAGGGAGTGTAGGGTGTGCACAGACCTTACCTCAAGTCAAAAGACCCTCAACTTGAGTCGAGTATAGCAAATTAGAGAAAATATGAAAAAGAAAAATGACAGTGAAGAGAATATAATATAATATAATATAATATAACAACTTTTACGAAAACAGTAACAACAACAACAAAAAGTACAATAGCCGAAACATCATAAAAACAATTGGTGGTAGAATGCAAAAGCAAGACAGTACAAGAATAAAAGTACTACTACGACAGACACCACTAAGCCTAAATCCTTCGGAAAGCAAGAGAACACTCCACTACAACCTTCTACCTTAATTGGCAATCTCCATGCTTAAGCATTTTCTGTAATTGATGAAATCAGATTCTTTTCTCTTATGAGCTTTGAAAGGCGAATTAGCTTACGTATTTGCCAATAAATAATTTTACCTCATGCACATGATATTTATAAGCTAAAAGTTTGCCTAGAATTTCGTAGAAAGCTCAAAAGTTATGTTGGAGAATGAAGAAACATAAAGTTTGCCTAGAATTCCGTAGAAAGCTAAAAATTTATGTTGGAGAATGGAGAGACATTCTTAAAATGTCTTTTAAAACACCTATTTTGAATTAAGATAGGGGCAAAATAGTATTTCAACTTTTACTTTTGTAGCTTCCCACTTTTAGTATAATATATGATGATATGATATGATATGATCATATGATATTAGACTTTGGCTTTGACTTTTGATTCGGGCATGGATTTGGATTTGAATTTGGCAAATGATGTGATTGATTGAAAATATTTTTGGACAAAATTTATTTAATCAATCTCATAATTGATTTCCTTTCTCTTATAAATTAATTCAGAATGTTAGTTAATTAACATAATTAATTTCGCGTAACAAAATTATTTGAATTCGCGCGTAACGATAAAGTCGTTCTGAAGGGTTCTGTTCCTTCTGAAAAGACGTTATTTTTCCCAAAAGACGCAACGTTCTGAAAAGACATGTCTGAACAGATGTGTTCACACCATTGTCCGAGCAGACGCATTCCTTGCTGCAAGTGGCTATAAATAGAGTCTTTTTTCCGTTTTTTAACACTGAAAATTTTTCCTCTCTGCATACATTTTCTTACAAAAATAAAATTGTCGATCGACTGAGTCTCTATACCATAATCGTCTTCAAAACTATACTATTTTGAATGATCCAAAGATGTCGAAACGGTTCCAGAGATCTAGACTTATCCAATTGATTTATTCTTATCATGAGATTCAATTAGCAACAAATAATTTTGATGGATTCAATTTAATTGGTGAGAGAGACTCTGACTCTATGAGCAAAGGCACATTATCTAGTGGTGCTACAGTGGCCATAAAGGTTCTAGATTTGGAAAATAAGCAAGTATGCGAGAGGTTTGATATTGAATATGCGATCGATATGAGAAATGGTAGACACAAAAATCTTGTTCTGATGATTACTACTTGTTCTAATGACTATATAACTTTGTTTCACAATTTATGCCCAATGGAAGTCTTGAGAATTGACTGTACAAAGAAGATTGCCACTTGAACCTTTTTCAAAGAGTCACTGTAATGCTTGATGCGGCTATGACAATTGAATATCTACATTCAAATGACTTCGTTTGAGGCTCTATATGGTATGATATGTGATGTATCTAAATACAAAATCTAACAATATCCTTTACCTCAGGAGGTGGTTAGCATTTTTCAAGTTTTTGGCAAAGACCGATTTCTAGAGATCAATTTTGTTAAAAGAAAAAAAAAATTAACAAGTTGTTTTCCCCTATTGAGGTTGTTTTTAGTAGTGATTTCATGTTTTTTAGGTTCAATCATGATACAATTATTAAATAAATATATTTTTATTGATAAATGTTTGATTCAATGAACTAAAAATGAGATATAGAGTATATAATATATACCTTGTATTTAATTTAAACCAAATAATTTTTTTCAATCTTAACCTTGCATGTCTTGAAAAAGCTTTGAGGAAAATATTTGAAAGACAAGAATGTTATCTATTATTTAGTACCAGGATTGTTATTACGTTGAAATATGATACTCATTTTGTCTCGAAATATCTGCTGTGTTGCATTTTTCAGAGACAAGACTACTTGAATTTTGTTTAATTTTTAAAATATTTTTCATTATAATGATACAAGGAAAATTACAGATTATAATATATTTTTTTTTAAATTTAATTTTAAATTGATTTAATCTAATATTAGCTTAAAAATTGATCAAATTAAGTCACGGAAAATAAAAAGTGACAACTATTATTGGACACATGGAGTATTATGATATTGAAATACTAGATACAACAGCTCACGCCAGCACATACTCAATATATGTTATTTAGTTGTACCAATTTATGTAACTCAAATAAATTTGGATAGTCAATCAAATTTTTAATACGATTTTTAGATTTTTTAAGCTGTTAATCATGTGATTTGTAGTACATTTTATATAATTTTGAAATAATATATGTTACTATCCCTGTTTCAATTTATGTGTCACTGATAGAATTTTGATCAATTAAATTTTTTATACGGTCTTTTAAATTTATATGTTGTTAATTATTGTGATTTATAGTATTTCATCATTTTAAATAACATATGTTACTTCCTATATTCCAACTTACATGACAGTGATAGAATTTCAAAAGTCACCCAAACTTTTTGTATCTCATTAAAATATTTTAAATTGCTAATTATATAAAACAATTCTAAAATTGCTAATCTTAAAGTTAATATTTCTACTAAAACTAAAAATGAAACAATCTCACGTTTTGTTATGAGATTATAATTCAATTGTAGACAAACGACCGCTAAGGCTTTGAAATAACATTGTCGGATGCAGGTTGTCGACAGACAGCTGTCTGCGTCTGGTCGCTTTCCGGACGCTTCTAATACTAAAGTAATTACCACGATTATAATATAAAACAATTCTAAAATTGTTATATTTCCACTAAAAGTAAATATGAAATAATCCCATGTTTTATTATGAAATTATAATAAAATTATAACCAAACCACCGCTAAGACTTTGAAATAACCTCGCCAGATATCAATATATCGACAGACAACTGTTTGGTCGCTTCTAATAGTAAAGTAATTACCACAATTATAACATAAAATAATTCTAAAATTGCTAATTTTATAGTTAATATTTTTACCAGAAGTAAATATAAAATAATCTCATATTTTATTATGAAATCATAATTAAATTGTAACCAAATCGCTGCTAAGACTTTAAAATAACCTACTTAACGGACAACTAACAGTTTGTGACCACTTTTATCAATGGAAAAGTAATTACCACAGTTTATAATATAAAAACAATTCTTAAATTACTAATCTCAAAGTTAAAATTTCTACCGAAAATAAATACTATAAAATAATAGTTTTTTATTTTTTTTATTATAAATTATAAAATCCAATTTAACCAAGTCATCGTTAACTAACCAGAGGGGATACTGACCATCTTTTCCACATCAAAATGCGCCGTTCCGTTAAATTCTTCCTTTGTAAGCCTCTCTAACTACGTCGTATGACTGTCCCAACTCCAACTCTAACTCGGATTCCCAGCCTCAGCTACGGAGAAGCTAAAAATAAGTGAAGCCCTTTTCATTTCTTATATATATATTTAACTGTTTTCATTTCTTTGATGATATTAAAAATAATCTAAAAATTAGTTAGTACACATATTTGATGATATTAAAACTTACTATTTTCATTTCTTTCTCGCTTTAAATTTTTTAATTTTTTTCTTTCATTAATTTCTTATCTTTTCACTTTTAATTATTTTAAAAAAATTATGTGTATTTTTTTTAAAAATAACTAAAAAGTGTCTTTTAATTTTAACGTTTAAAAATAACTGAAACGTGTCTTTTAATTTTAACGTTTTAATTTTATTTTATGTGTATAAATTTAATTTAAATACAATTTGAGTTTTGAACCGAGTCACTTTTGGACCCGGTCTGGACGTGTGGTATTGTCTTTTACGTTATTTTTCTTACATAGATTGGGCATGAGCCCACCTTTAAAAAAAAAATTAATACAAGATAAAGAAAATAAGAATATTTAAAAAAAAAATAGAATTAAGAAAAAATTTAAAAAATTTAAAATCAAAAATATATTTATACACATGACAAGTACGTGTGTACAAACACAATCAATTTGGGTGGTTGAAGATGTCACGTCAACATAAAAGATGCACAAAAATATGAAAAAATGAATTTGAGAATAATAGAACCCTAATTAAGAGAGTGTCTCTGAGATTTGATAATAGTCTAAGCGAAATTTATGCCTTATCCCAAAATATATTTAGACCTTTTGTGACAATTGAGGAACACTTTTCCCCTTTTCCATTTAAACGAGTTAAACGTGTTAGCTAATTGATGCCTTTTCCTGCGAGAGCACAATAATGCTTCTCAATTATTTGTGCAGACAGTAATAGTACAACACCACATGGTTAAAGTAAAATCTTTGATGACCCTAAATAAAAATGATGCATTTCTATGTTTAATACTTTTTTCTGTTTCAAAATAATTGAACTATTGAGATATTTTTGATATTTTAAATTAATTTAATTGTTCAATTTTCAAGATTATATTTTTGAATATTCTTCCATTTTTATCTATCATTTAGATTTTCTATGAAGAAACTTTAATTGTTTTGAATTATTCTAAAGATCAATTTGACAATAATTAACAAGGGAAAAAATGGAAAGTATTGTTTAATTTATGTCTTAATATTCTTTTCTTAAAGGGGTATGAAACATCCCAACAATTCAATTATTTTGAAATGGAGGGAGTAATAATTAAATTTTAAAACGTCAATTTTATCTTTAGTGAGATTATTTCAAGTCACACAAACAAATATGATTTGACATATTTCAAAAAAAATAATCATGGATATATACACATGTAAAATTTAGATAATTTTGAATATCTACATCATGGTCATGTCACTCCAATAGTTCATTGCGATCTAAAGCTAGCCAACGTTCTTTTGGATGAAGATATGGTGGCTCATGTTGGTGATTTTGACATCTCTAAAATTTTAGCCGTAAGCAAGTCCATAGCACATACCGAGACATTGGGAACTCTTGGATACATTGCACCAGGTACACTAAAATTATAACCTTTCTATTTGATTTTTCTCTTATCAAAATCAAGCCCTTGAAAATTCTAGGACTAAATAAAAAGCAAGTCTTTGTTAGTACGAGCATTATTGTTATATCCAAATGAGTAATTCTTTTTCATTTTTGTTCTTTTAAGAATATGACTCAGAAGGAATAGTGTCCGCTAGTGGTAATGTTTACGGTTACGACATCATGTTGATGGAGGTTTTGACCAAAAGAAGGCCAACAGATGAAGAGATATGCAATGAAAATCTTGAGTGGAGGAAATGGATAACACAATCATTTTCAGGGAGTACGATGGACATAGCCTCCATGATAGAATTGACTTTAGACTGCACAAAGGAAACGCCAAAAACCAGAATAAGCATGAAAGAAGTACTGAAGATCAGGCTTAACAAAATCAAGAACACATTTTTCGAAACATAACACTCTCAATTCAGGATGTAAAATAAAACATTTTGATTCTTTATGCCCCGTAACTTGCAATTTGTGCAATATTTAGGCACATAGTCGTATCTGTTGATCCATGTTGATACAATTTCTCCAGAATTAGCCTTTTTTATCCCAACATTAATCCTTTAAGAAAAATCTCTTAACAGATCTACTTCAACTTTGACCTTGGCATAACTAGGTCTAGATTTATTCTTCGTTGCCATGTCCACATGAAGGGGTTTTTTTACTGCTCTTGCCTCCTCGACAAATTTTTTTTGGTGATAGTCCAGGGAATGATATCCAAGCTAGAGCCGTAGTTGTCTCTGCCTCCGGATTAAACCAAGGTTCCCATTTGAGAGGCCTCATCTGGTAAAAACCATCCTTTGTGCGAAGAAAATATGTAGGTTATGATGTAAGGCGGGACGTTTTATTATTTAGCACAAGGCGAGGTGTAAGCCCCGAGTTATGGGGCGTAAGTCCCATGGATAATTAAATTTATAATTTATAATATATTATAATAATATAATAACACAAAATTATAAAAATACATCAATAGTTTAAAATAATTACAAACATGATTAAGGAAACTCATAGAAAATAAATCTTCTAACATGATAATACAAGTATATAATGTACATAATGACATAAAAATTATTATGAGATGCAAATCAACTCTAATATCTTAACTTTCTAATAGTAAAACAACCATTATTTCTAAAATACTATACAGTTTACCCCTAAAAGAAAATAACCAATAAAACTTACTAGTATTATAATAAAAAAATCAGTACGAATACAAATAAAATTACTTCCAAATAGCTAAATAATAAAATATGATAATTTTGAGACATATGACAAAAACATGAAGACCAATGATAAGTGAAAAAGTAAAATTTTGCTATATATTTTTAAAAGAAATGTTACATAATATATAATCACCCTCATTTTAAGAACCATCAATATGGGCTAGGCCCGTTGGGCCGGTCTAGCCTAACCCGTGATTTAATAGGGTTGGACTAAGATTTTTTAAGCTTATTTAAGAAAAAAGTTTTTTATTCCGACCTGAATAAGCCTGTTGATTTGTGGGGCTTGAGAAATATGATGATATTTTTTTTAGTTATAATTTAATTTTTTTTTAAAAATACTTTTAAAAAAAGTGCGCTGGTCCGGCACATCCTACGCCCATTTACTTGTGGGTTGGGCTATTCTGGCCCACAAGAAAAATGGGTCAGCCCGACCTGACCAGTCAACTTTCAAAGCCTGTATGAGTTAGCCCGAATGGGGTGGGCCAATCCATATTGACACTTTTACTCACAGTGTTACCAAATAGTAAAAATATAGTACTACAACTTGTTATTTGAGTTACTCTCAATCTTCTTATTTCTATAGATTAAAAAACTATTATGTATCATTTATTTATCCAAGAATTATTAGGATAAAAAATGTTAACTAAAGAATTTAACACGTAATTTTATGTAAGATGTATTAGATGAGCCCTGAGTATTGGACGTTGAGCGTGCTTAGGACGTAAGTCTTACAAAACTAAGCTCTACACTTGAGTCTTAAACCATTTTGCTAGGCGCCGAGGCAAGTCCTAACAGAGTCTTTTAAAACACTGGACGGAGGGAGTAATAATTTTGATTCTTTTTCTTTAGTGAGTTTACTTCTCTACTAGTAGTATATATATACCTCTTATTTCAGTAGAATTTCGTAAGAACTCAACTGAAGAACAATGGATGTTAAGCTTGGTTTTTGTGTACTTGTCTCCCTAGTTCTGCTGGTAATTTTGATATTCTCCTCCATCTTAGTTAGTACAATTAATTAGTACTTAATTATAAATATATGTTGCTCACTTCATAATATATATGTCAGGTTGGTTATGGAACAGAAGCTAGGGATATGGCTGAAGGAAATTCTCAATCCCTTACGAGACTGTTTCTTACATATAAAAATGGAGGTGAAGAGCCAAAAGAGAATGAACATAGGGCTCAAGGAAAATCCCAATCCCTTACGAGTCTGTATGTTAGATATAAATATGGAGGTGAAGAGCCAAATCAGAATGAACATATGACTCAAGGAATTTTTTTCCTTATGGATGATCTAAAGTTGGGGAAAACATTAACTCACTCCTTTCCAACAATGTATCTTTCTTCTTCTCTACAAATGTTACCCAAAAAATTTCCATTTTCATTGAAGGAAGCAAAATCCATGGAAGAAACATTAAGACTATGTGAAGATTCACCCATGAAGGGAGAGACTAAGTACTGTGCCACATCTATTGAGGCAATGCGCGATTTTGTACAACACATTTTGGGAGAAAACACCCAAATCGAACCTCTCATCACTATGACGACGACTAGTACTGATCCCCTGAGCCATAATCGTCTTCAAAACTATACAATTTTGAATGATCCAGAAGATGTTGGAGCTACTAAGATGGTGGCGTGTCATACCATGCGTAGCGTTTACTACTGTCATCACACAATTAACAAAAGCAAGGTGTTGAAGGTTTCATTAAGGAATGATGCAAATGGTGGTGATAAAATTGAAGCAATTGCTGTTTGTCATTTGGATACCTCTGATTGGAATCCATCCCATCTATCCTTTCGAGTGCTCGGTATATTACCAGGAACATCACCTATCTGTCACTTTTTCCCATCAAGTAATGATCTAATCTGGATTCCAAAATCTGTTGCAGCGCTTTAATTTTAAGGATTCATCGGAGCAGCTAGCTACCTAGTTATTGCTTATGCGTCTAGACGTACGCAAAATAATGTGTTGTAATTTAGTGGAGATCTGCTCCGATGCCTACTCCTATCTTTATTTGTTATGTTGCATGTCTGGTAAAACTCTTATGTTTGTTTTTCCCGTAAACGTGTTGTGTATGCTTTTGATGATATAATTATATATCATTTTCCCCAAATATAGTCGACTGCGTCAAATTTCATCAACAACGCCTTGATTTACTCTTAAAAGCTAAGTCACATGGATCGATGAGCATCCCCAGCTTTCTTGACGATGAAAAATGTTGGTTCTATGGTTAGATGGGTGAGTGTAATAATTAATTTAGCAGAATTTTTTTTGAGTGTAATAAATACAGTATCCATAAATATTATATCCACGTAAGTGTGAAACATAGGATGATAAAAGTGATGATATTTAACTAAGTTATACTTCCTCTATCCCTAATTACTTGTCCACTTTTGAATTGACACACCTATTAAGAAATCAATTAATGACATAGTGAGTTCACCATTTTATCCCTATTAATTATGAAGTGGATGAAAAGTTTGCATTTTTAAAAGTAATTAGTCATTTAATTGAGGGTATAATAGGTAAAAAAAATTGTCCTTTCTTGATTTGTCAAAATGGACATGTAATTAGGGACAACTATAAAAGAAAAAGTGGACAAGTAATTAGGGACAAAGAGAGATAAACAAATATTGTTTAATATAGTTAACCCGATATTTAATTCTAAAAGGTTGTAATTAAGCTATAGACTATATAACATTTGAATATGCAATTAAAATTTTATATATATATATATATATATAAAATGATTATATGAATTTAAACTAAAGCTAGCTAAATGCATCAATTTGTTACACTTTCACAATAAAAACAAATTAGGTCTATATATGTCTCTTTCAATCCCTCCTTAGAATTGAGATTTTGAAATTGAAACTTCATATGGTAACAATTCCATTTGTAGAATAAAACAAAAAACTAACAAGAAAAGTTCATGAAAGTAATTAGCCTTATTGCCATCATTTTGTTTGTTGGAGACCCAACCCGTGACCTTGTCCTTTTGAGCTTTTAAATCTAACCTAAAACTTCAAAAATAGTGTATCAGTCCTTTGCATAGTTCACTAGCTAGGTCGTTTCGAATGAATTCATAAAATTTGAGGTTAAATAGAGTTGTTTTGACATATTTTGAAAAATTTATAGATTATAATATACACAAAAAACTAAGATAATCTTAAATTTCATTTTCGTGACCTTCAAAGTCCAAAAGAATAAATGATGTCGGTCTTGCAGAGATAGACGATCGTTCACTAAGTCGTCACAAATGGGCTCACAAAATTTGGGGTCAAACAGAGTCAGTCAGTAGGGGTGTACAAAACCGAACTAAATCGCAAACCGAAAAAAAAACCCGACTAGTGGTTTGGTTTGACTTGGTTTGGTATTGAAAAAAAAAACCCAACTATATTTGGGTTGGTTTGGTTTTAACTAAAAAAAAACCAACTCGAGACCAAACCAACCCGACATTATATATGTAATTTTAAAATTTTATTTTATACATAAAAATATTTACTTTGATATAATTTTAAAATATTTCTTATATTATTTCATAGTTTTTATCTTTTAATATATTATTT
>JAJOOF010014102.1:0-31932 GCA_029582545.1 Solanum lignicaule | reverse complement strand
AGCTAAACAAGTTTTCGGTAACTTCCAAAGCACATTTTTAAGAACTTTTTGGGTCAAATTCAAATATAATCATTTCATTAAGTTCTCGACTCCAAACTCACATGTGAGGCTCTAGTTTCACTCTATCATTTTTCGGGTCGTTACATCAGGCCATAATGGTAAGTCAGGTTCAGTTGAGTCATTTCAGAGGTGAAGTTCTTGTAGTGTTGATACATGTATGGTGTTATGGGTTACTTCTCGAGAGAGAGTCCCATGATCACTCATCATAGGAGGCAGGGTCAATCAGGTACATATGGTCAACAAGGTCAGTAAGATCAGGCCCCAAAGCACTAATTCAGGGTACTAGGGGTCGTCCCGAAGGTGCTAGAGGTGGTCCTCAGGCAAGTAGATTAGGTGGACGTGGTGGACATGGTTATATGTATGTTTTTCTAGGGAGGCTAGAGGTGAAGACCTTGGATGTTGTTATCACATGTATGATTTTTGTCTCCCATCAACCTACTTTTGCTTTATTTGATCTGGAGTCTACCTTTTCATCTGTGTCTGCTTATGATGCTATGTGATTGGGTTTGTCTTGTGTGCCTATGGCTTTGCCTATGCATGTAACTACCCCCGTAGGTGATTCTTTGGAAGTGGATCATGTTTATAGAGCTTGTTTGGTGACCATCTTGGGGTATGATACCTGGGTAGACCTTATTATGATAGACATGGTAGACTTCGACGTGATTCTAGGCATGGACTGGTTGTCTCCCTATCATGTGGTCTTGGATTGTTTCTCCAAAACTGTTACTTTGTCTATGCTTGGTATTTCTCCTCTTGTACGGACCAGTTCTAATATTCATATGTCGAGGGCGGTGATTTGTTTTCTGATAGTGCGACAGTTGGTAGAGAAGGGCTATTTATCTTACATTGCTTATGTCAGCGATACTAGTATTGAAACTCTTCTTCTTGAGTTAGTTCTGCTGGTTAGAGAGTTTGTTGATGTGTTTCCAACCAATCTTTCAAGTCTTCCTCTTTACAATGATATTGATTTTTTCATGTATTTTGAGTCCAGTACATACCTAATTTCTATTATGTTTTACCGGATGGCTCTAGCTGCTTTTGGGAAAAGGGGTTCTGATGAACGAGTGTATATTCTTGGGGGTTTTGTCTTACTCGTGAAGAAGAAGGATGTTACCTGCGTATGTGCATTGACTAAAGGTAGTTGAATAAGGTGACCATCAAAAATAAGTATCCCTTGTTGCGGATTGATAATTTATTTGAACAACTTCAGGGTGCAACAATGTTCTCTATGATTCAATTGAGATTAGTCTACCACCAGCTGAGGATTAGGGTGGTGGACATCCCTAAGACTGCCTTTAGGACTCCGTATGGCCATTATGAGTTCTTAATCATGTCTTTTTGGGTTAATTAATTCCCCAGAAACATTTATGGAGTTGATGAACCATGTGGTCATGCCTTATGTGGCATCATTTTTGCCATACTGTTTATCGACAACTTCTTAGTACACTCAGGGAGTAAGGAGCAACATGAGCAACATTTGAGGATTGTACGTAAGACCTTGAGAGAGCACCAGTTGTATGCCAAATTCAGTAACTATGAATTTTGGCTTGAGTCTATTGCAGACTGGGGGCGCATAGTGTCCAAGAATGGCATCATTGTGGATCCGGTGAAGATTGGGGCAGCTCATTATTGGGCCAGGCCTACTTCTCTTACTAAGGTTCATAGGTTCGTCAGGTTAGCGATCTACTACAGATGGTTTTAAGAGGGTTTCTTTTTAACTACTGCACCCTTAAGGAGTTTGACTGAGAAGGATGTCCCCTTCTGATTGTTAGATGAGTATGAGGCAAGCTTTCTGAAGCTCAAGGCCTAGTTGACTTCAACGTCAATTCTGACTCTTCCTGTTGAGGGCCAGGGGCATACGGTCTGCTGTGATGCTTCTGGTTTTGGACTAGGTGTTGTGTCTTGATGAAGTAGGGTAGATTTATTGCTTATACTTCCAAGAAGATGAAGCTTCACGAGAGGTACTATCCCACTCATGACTTTGAGCTGGCAACAATAGTCTTCGCATTGAAGATTTGGCAGCACTATTTGTATGGAGTTCACAGACCATCATAGTGTTCAGTGTATTTTCAGCCAAATGGACCTTAATTTGAGACACCACATGTGGTTTGAGTTACTAAAGGACTATGCCATTTCAATCATTTATCATCGGGGCAAGGCCATTGTGGTAGCAGATGCCTTGAGTTAGAGGTCAATGAGTATGGGGAGTTTTGCTTTCTTGTCTTTGGACGATTAACCTATGGGTTTGGACATTCCATCCTTAGCCAATCAGATGGCTAGACTTGACATTTCTAAGGCGGGCCAAGTATTTTCTTGTGTAGAGGCTTGATCTTCCTTGATAGAGCTGATTTGAGCACAATGATTTGGGACAAGGTTCTTAGCGGCGAGGCTAGGAAGGTGACGTTATATCGTAAGGGCATCTTGAGGATCAAGGGTCATATATATGTTGCTAGATTTGATGAGTTAGTTGCTTTGATTATCTAAGAGTCTTATTGTTCCAAGTATTATATTCATCTGTGTTCTGCGAAGATGTACTATGATCAAAGGTAGCATTACTTGTTGTATGGAATGAAGCGGGACATTGAAGTGTTGTGGCTAAGTGCTTGAATTGTCAGTAGGTGAAGTACGAGCACTAGTGATCGGGTGGTTTCACTCAACGGCTACCCATTCCAGAGTGGAAGTGGGAGCTTATATCCATAGAATTTTTGGTAGGCTTGCCACGTAATTTCGAGGGTTTTGATTCTATTTGGGTTGTCGTTGATCGATTGACCTAGTCAGCTCACTTTCTACCGGTTCATACTCCTTACACATATGAAAGGTTGGCTCAAATCTACCTTGGAGAGATTGTTTGTTTGCGTGGGGTACCAATTTCTATCATTTCAAGCCATGGTACGCAATTCACTTCGTATTTTTGGAGGTCTATTCAGAGGGAGTTGGGTAAAAAGGTTGAGCTCAACACAAATTTTCACCCTCAAACTAGTGGCCACTCTTAGAGGACTATTCACTTTCTAGAGGATATACTATGGTCTTGTATTATGGATTTTGGTGGCCAGTGGGATCAATCTTTGGCTTTTCCAGAGTTAGCATGTAATAATAGCTACCATTCGAGCTTCTAGATGGCACCGTTCGAGGAATTATATTGTAGGAGATGTCGTTCACCAGTGGGATGGTTTGATGCTTTTGAGGTTATACTATGGGGAACCGACATATTGAGAGATTCTATAGATAACTTCTATGTGATCCAGAAGTGACTCTGTACTGCCCAGAGTAGGAAGAAGAGTTATGCGGATCCAATGTTGTAGCCTTTAGAGTTCATGGTTGATAATTATGTGTTCTTGTGGGAGTCGCCTATGAAGGACGTCATGGTTTGGGAGAAGGGGCAGGCTTAGCCCCAGGTTTATATTTGCTTTTGAGATTCTGAGGTAGATAGGAGAGGTGGCTTATAAGATAGCCTGGCCACAAACTTTTTCTTGTGTTCATCTTGTGTTTCACGTCTCTATGTTGAGGTGGTATGTTCCTGAAGAGTCTCACGTGCTTCAATTGGAGTCTGTTCAACTTGATAAATTTTTGAGTTTTGAGAAGGAGCTTGTGGCCATTCTAGACATGCATGTTAGACAGTTGTGGTTTAAGGAGATCTCGTCAGTGACGGTTTAGTGGAGGCACCGTCCAATCGAGGAGGCTACTTGGGAGAACATGAGGAATCACCAATCTTCAATATCGATGTGGGATCACTAGCCACGACTATGAGAGGTAGGAGCATCGGACCATACATTAAGGATATAATGTAGGCAGAAGTATGTGTTAGTACATGGAATACACCAAGTATTATAGTAATACATACGAGTTATGAAATAATGCTAAAAGGGACTTAACATTACATGCAATGACCAAGATAAATCATAAAATAACATGTTAGAAAACATAAGTCATAACCATGGTCAATGCAAGCTAAACACATTTAAGATACTTTTGAAGAAACCTTTGTTCATTATTGTGGAAAGTAGCTATTAACCGACATATAGACCATCTGAGCTATAACATGGAATCTAGTGTCTTCCCCACACCGAAAACGGATTTCCTCACTTGCCATGGTAAGAACCATGAACTTCTAGCTTACATGGATCCACTAGCTAATGTTTATTTATAGGACATGGGTAATCGCCGCTAGTCCATTTTGTGCTTAAGCATAAATCCTACGGAATAGTCATTAACCATATTCATCTTATTATCCATGGAAAGGCATGATTTAGTAGCCAATGTAAGCGGAATTTGTATCTATGGAAGGGCACAATTAAGCAATCAATTCAAGCTAAAGTTCATTTAAAATAGCTCTTTACATCTTTATTCAACTTAAGTTAGAAGTCCTTTCAACCTATTGAATCATTTGTTTAAAGGAACCTTTTCACAATAACAACAACGTCGATGCTTTACTCTCAATGCAACCTCAAATCGTTTACTTCATTTCCATAAGGAAACGTGCATATCTTCATAAATTCATCTTTCATAATTCAAAAGATTCATTGTATGATCAAAGTCGAGAAATCATGGATCATGCATGGGTCAAGTGAATTAAACTTCGAAACATGTAATTATCTCAATTCATGCATAAAAAGATAGAGATCAATCAGTTGGATCGTAATTGAAAAGAACCCATGAGATTAAATAAAACTCTAATTTCAATTTAACATTCTAACTAGTAAAATTGGAGAATTTAGGAACCTTATGGAGGAAAGGACTCCATAGGTGAATACTATCATACATTTATTCCAAAAGCTCACAATTAATGGTGAATTTGGAGACTTGATCTTGAAACCCTAGACTTCTTCTTCCATCTTTAGAGAGAGTAATATTGAAAAGAAGTTGGAGGGATTCGGCGAAATATGAAGAATGATTCAGAGTAGTTAAATCTTAGGCTTAAAAGACTTATATAGCGTCTATGATTAGGATTAAATGAACATAATATAGGCACTAATTAATTAGGAAAAAGACCAAAAGGCCCTTAAAAATAATTGTCGAGCCATCCCCAACGGATGAGACCTACGGTCTATAGGACCTACTACGGACTGTCCTAGTCGACTATAGGTGGTGTTAAGGGACTTGAATTTGGACCTTCAAATGACGCGACCCATGTACAATCTGTAGGTCCACTTACAGACGATACATACAAACCGTAAGTCCCAGCTTTGATCCTCAAAATTTCACTAAGTTTAGGCTCACCTACGAGACCTACCTACGTCTCGTACATAGAATGAAGAACCTTCCCGGTGAGCCATAAAAAGGGTACTGGAACATGTATTTTAAAAATTATTCACCCCTTCGATTACCATTTCCACCTATGGCTCGTAAGAGCACCACAAACCATAGGTTGGGACCGTAGACACAGACAACATCTATGAAAGTATTGCATTTTTCCTTTTTTCTCAATCCGAGGTGATACAATATCTTCCCCTTGGGAACATTTCTCATGTAATGAGAATTAAGACATCATTAGGGGATAGTAACTAGATCTAATAGTGGAACATGGATACAATCACATAAATGCACATATCCCAGGAGGAAAATCAACTCTAAGCTAAAGTACATTCAAAACATCATTTCATAAGGCCTATATGCAACTCATGCTCAAATGCACATAGACATGCAGAAATCAATCAAGTTAACTCATTTTCTCAAAAAAATTAAGTTTTCATGAGTATGCATGCATGAGGAAATATGTGAATCACTAAGACATAAGGATGAACGATGAGGCACTAAACACCACAAGCTCGTTTGGGGTTGGAGGAAAAGAGCTGAGGATAACT
This sequence comes from Solanum lignicaule, assembly GCA_029582545.1. Lineage (NCBI taxonomy): Eukaryota > Viridiplantae > Streptophyta > Magnoliopsida > Solanales > Solanaceae > Solanum > Solanum lignicaule. The sequence goes on along the minus strand of JAJOOF010014102.1, from coordinate 26,071 downwards.
AGACTTCATATCAGCTTCGGCCTGCCATGTAGTACCCTTAACTAACTGATTCCTCCGAAGAACCTTCACGAAAACAACTTCATTGTTTTTCAACTACCGAACTTGCTCGTCCAAAATTTCAACGGTAACTTCTTCATAAAAAAGGCTATCCTACCCTCCTTAAGATATCATAAGTAGGGTAGGAACTAGATCTAACAGCAAACATGGATACAATCAGATAACTACACATATTCGAGGATGAAAATCAACTCCAAGCTAAAGTATATTCAAAACATCATTTCCTAGGGCCTATATGCAACTCATACTCAAATTCATATAAACATCCAGAAATCAATCAAGTCAACTCATTTTGTCAAAAAACAATAAGTTTTAATGAGTATGCATGCATGAGGAAATATGTGAATGACTAAGACATAAGGATGGACCATGAGGAACTAAACACGTCAAGCTAGTTTGGGGTCAAAGGGAACGAGATAAGGATAACGGGACTTCATATTGGCCTCGGCGTGCCAGGTAGCACCTCAACTAACTAGTTCCTCCAAAGAACCTTCACGTAAACAACTTCTTTGTTTCTCAAGTACCGAACTTGCCGGTCCAAAATTTCAACCGGAATGTCTTCATAAGAAAGGCTATCATTTATACCAATACTCTCCAATGGTACTATAGACGTCGGATCACCAAAAAATTTCATCAACAAGGAAACATGGAAAACCAGATGCACTGATGCCAGGTCATTACGCAAATCATTTAGTACGCATCTTTACCAAAATACCTTAAAATCTTATATGGGCCTATATAACGGCGACTAAGCTTCCCATCTTTTCAAACCTTATCACATCCTTCATAGGTGAAATTTTCAAGTAAACCCAATCATGAACATCAAACTCAAGGTCTTTCCTTCTAATTTCGGCAAAAGAATTTTGTCGACTTTGAGCTATTTTCAACCTTTCTCTAATAAGCCAAACTTTCTCCATAGCCTCATATGCCAACTCGGGACCTATCAAAGAAACTTCACCAACATGAAACCAACCTATAGGAGATCTACACCTCCTACCGTAAAGAGCCTCAAATGGAGCCATGTCAATGCTTGAATGATAGCAATTATTCTACGCACACTCAATCATAGGCAAATGATCGTCCAAACTACCTATGCAGTCAATTAAACAAGCTCCCAACATATTATCCATGGTTTGGATAGTACGCTCCGATTTCCCATTGGTTTGCGGATGAAAGGTTGTACTAAGCTTAACACGACTACTAAGACCTTTTTTAAAATATTTCAAAAACTTATAAGTAAATTGGGTACCACGGATGGAGATAATGGATAAGGACACTCAATGCAACCAAATGATCTCCCTTAGATACAACTTAGCAGATTCTTTTCCCGAATATGAAACCTTGAGAGGAATGAAAAGAGCTAATTTCGTCATAAAATCTACAATAACCTAAATCCAGTCATATTGTCACTGAATGCGGGCTAAACCAAAAATAAAGTCCATATTCAAATCTTCCCACTTCCAAGTAGGAATACTAATATCTTGGGACAAACCTTTAGACTTTTAATGCTCAACTTTCATTTGTAGGCAATTAGGACATTTAGCCACAAATTCCACAATACCTTCTTCATCCTATTCCACCAATAGACCTCCCGCAAGTCACAATACATATTGGTGGCTCCTGGGTGAATGGAGTATCGAGAACTATGGGCTTCTGATAGGATCTACTCCCTTAAATCATCAATATTAGGAACACAAAAACAACCTTGATATTGAAGTACACCATCTCCCCCTTAGTAGAGATCCTCAATGGATTTATTAAGCACCGCTTCCTTCAATTCAACCAAATTTGGATCAAGACACTGCTTGGCTTTCACATCTGACACAAAAAATGATTTTAAACCATTATGTACAATAACACCGCCTTTGGTAGAGTCAACCAACTGAACAACCAATCGGGCCAATATATGAACATCTCTAACCAACTCCTTCTTACCATTTTCAATATAAGAAACACTACCCATGGATAACTAACTAAGAGCACCCGCCACCGCATTCACCTTACCAGTCTATACAGGGCACTCATGTCATAATCCTTTAGTAAATCAAGCTGAGTCCTTTGGCGAATATTTAGATATTTTTGCATAAAACATATTGTAAACTTTTATGGTCGGTAAATACATCTACTTGAACACCATACAAGTAATGTCTTCAAATCTTTAAGGCAAAAACAACCGCCGCTAGGTCTAAATTATGGGTAGGATAATTCTTTTTGTGAACCTTAAGTTTACGCGAAACATAAGAAATAAATCTCTTGTTGTGCATAAGAACACACCCTAGCCCAACTCTTGAACAATTATAATAAACCACAAATCCATCAGATCCTTCAGGTAAAGTTAACACCGCAACAGAGGTAAGTCTATCTTTCAATTCTTGGAAACTCATTGCACAGGCTTTAGACCACATGAACTTAACCTTCTTTTGGGTCAATGCCGTCAATGGTGAGGTAATCGAAGAAAACCGTTAAAAAAAACTTCTATAGTAACCATCCAAACCCAAGAAACTTCTGATATCCAAAGGGTATTGGGGTCTAAGCCAATTGTTAACCGCATCATCTTCATAGGATCTACCTCTATACCCTTACCACAAACAATGTGACCAAGAAAAGCCATACATCTTAACCTAAACTCACATTTGTTAAACATTGAAAACAGTGTTTGTTCCTTAAGAAATTGCAATATAATCCTTAAATGATCAGAATGCTCATCCTCACTCTTTGAGTAAATTAAGATATCATCGATAAACACAATCACAAATATATCAAGGTATTGTCTAATCACCATATTCATCAAATTCATAAATGTAGCAGGAGCATTAGTCTAGCCAAAAGACATTTCCAAAAACTCATAATCACCATACCGAGTTTCAAAAGTTGTCTTCGGAATGTCATCTTCATTCACCATCAATTAGTGGTAACCTGACCGGAGGTTGATCTTAGAGAAGTAACATTCTTCATGTAGTTGATCAAACAAATCATTTATCTGTGGAAGAGGATATATGTGCTTAACGGTAACCTTGTCATATGAAGTGAACCATCCTTCTTATGAACAAACAAAACTCGGCCACCCCATAGAGAAATACTCGGTCGGATGAAACCCTTATCTAACAAATGTTTCAATTATTCCCTTAACTCCCTGAGTTCGGTCGAGTCCATATGATAAAAATGAATAGAGATAGGTTGTGTATCTGGAAAAAGGTCAATACCAAAGTCTATATCCCTTTCAGGGGAAAACCAAGAAAATCATTAGGAAACACTTGTGCAAACTCACTAAAAATATGGACCAACTCAAGTGAAGGGGTTTCAGAAATCATACAAGATGATATATGCAACCCTTAGAAATAATTTTTCTAGCTTTAAGTTAAGAGACAAAGTTACTCATAGGCATAGAATTTCCCTCTTTCCACTCTAGGATGGGTTCATTTGGAAACTGAAACTTGATTACTCGGGTTGTAGAATTAATACAAGCATACCATGAATGCATGATACACTCAAATTACACCTCCCTAAAGAAGTATAAGAGATCATTGTCAAATAAAGAACCCAACTTGTAGGTTGGGCTCGATCCCACTAGGAATATGGTTTAGACTTAAACTTAACCCACTATTATATCCATTTAGTCAAACTATTTCCAAGACAAGTAAATAAAAGGGGGGGGTGGTTTGGAAGCAAGTAACAGATTATTGATTAAGTAACAAGTAGGCAAGATTCAAACTTTAAGTTATCAATATGAGAGAGAAACTAAGGTGTACGTGTTCCCCACAGGCTCTTAACACAGCAATCCTAATAATAGTAAGCCTTTCCTAGTGTTTTAGATGCAAAGCTAGTAAGATAGGTATCCCTAAGTAATTAGTCCTCCAAGTAGGGAATTTCACGTCGCACCTTGGTCTGGCTACGGGTGTATGCTTTACTAACCCTTACCTTTACCTCAGATTACATATCACATCAATGTATGGCTTAGTTTTCACCCTCACACCAATTGACATTAGACTATTAGATAGCATCCACTAAATCTCAGTTGTTAATTATTTTCTCATTAACAACCTCCTTGGTCCGGCAAGTAGCAACGAGGCGAGTTCTAACGTTGCACACCGTTAAAAAGACTTCTAAGAAAAAGAATTAACAATACATGCATAAACACTATTCAAGAATTACTTAATTATTATTCCTACTTTGTTAATTGATCATGGTTCCCACAACCCTAGTTGTGGATTTAGCTACTCATGCTTGAAAAAAAACAATTTATATTTTGATAAAAAGAATTGATGAACTTACAAATAGAATTGATGAAACCCGAAATCTCCAATTGAATTTCAAAGTGAAAATCTTATAAAACGATATCCGGAAATCAAATTGCTAAAGTTGCAAGTTAATTCCCAAAAACACCAAGAACTAAAAGTATACAATATTGTCTAACCCCCAAAAAGGAGGTTTATATCCCCTATTTATAGAAAACTAGTCCTAAATAAAAAGGAAACAAAATAAGGAAATAAGTTGTCTTGACGCGGTTTCTATCGACGACACCTAATACAGACCGTGGGTCAACATACGGTCTATAGGTCCCCTCCGTCGCTCAGCACTTAGACAATTTCATCAGGTACTGGAACCTTCAACTTTCTGAGCTCGATCAACGGACGTGCAGGACGGACCGTGGGTCTACCTATGGTCCGTCATCTTGCTCTGTGGTTACACATTTGTCAGACTTCCCAATGGTCCACCTACGATACACCATCTACGGTCATTGGACTAGGCTACGATCCATCTTGGCACTCCGTGGTTTGAGTTACTTAAACTCATCTCCTAGGCCAAGACCTACAACTGCCCATCCACGGTCCGTCAATGGCTACTTCAGCACTTTTTAGCTCCAAATCTTCATCAACCACCTCCAAGCCTATTTCCTGCAAACATAATACAAAACAGATTATTTCTAATACAATACAGCCCTAAACACACACAACTTCTAAGTGAAATGCATCAAAAATACCGTAAACTCACGGTATATCAACACCCTCAACTTAAACATGTTGAATGTCCTCAAGCGACACACTAAAACTCTAAACGACACTTATGTAGAAGTAGACATAAAAACTCAAGAAATTATATGGCCTTTTCAATCCATTCCATTTCCTTAGTGCAAATCTTTTCATTTAGACTCAACAAGCTAACTCATACGGATCAAAACATGACATAGATCGACCAACAGACATCACAACATACACCTTTCACAATCACCAAGGTATCAATTCTCCAACAATGTAACTAGTGCCCTCACTTCAAAAGAAATCCTTTTCCACACACAATAGATATGATTTTCAAGTTTTAGGATTCGTTCAACACTCACGTTCAGAAGTGACTTCAAGTACAGTTATTGCTCAATACCAAAGGCTTACCCTTATTTTCACTGCTTAGACTCTCCAAACTAGTTGCTAGGATCACTATAGTACTTTCTTAGCTTGTAACGTAGGCTTAGGGTCAGCTATGGTACATTTGGGTACTTTTTACTGACTTTCTGCCTTCCTTGACATTACATTGGCTTTTTACCTCGTTTCTTACCCTATTCTTGACATCCTTTCATTTTATTTTCTTTCCCTTGACTCTCTTCAACACAGATGTGACTTTTGACTTTATAGCTCATATTTTTCACTTTCTTCTTCATCCTTCACATTATTTTTCTTTATTTCTTTCAGCACTTTTGTTATTCATCTTTTTGCTTTTTTTGCACAAAGTCACATCTTTTTTTCTATCTTTTCTGTTTCTCTCTTCAACACAAAACTCTTTTCATACCCCTTTTCTTTCGGTTTCCTTTTTCGTAGCCACCCTCAATTTATGTGTTTAGCATGAGTTGAGGTTCACAATATCCAATGTCGGACCAGGGCAAAGATCAAGGTAACTTTTTGAATTAGCCACTCTCAACTTAGGCTTTTGGCCTAAGTCAAGGTGCACATGTCCACGGAGGGACCGGGGCCAAAACATATATTTTAGGGAAGGTTAGTTAGGTGAATTGAAACAAGCGGTCTATATTAGGCTCAAACATTCGGATCAAAGGGAATATTTATTTCATTTAGTTGGATCATTTTAGGCTTGAGTGGACTTATTTGAACAAAGGCTTCTGATCATTTCCCAACTTATAGCCTAGATTATCTTAGCAATACCAACGGGACGAGTTCTAGATGGCACACACTGTATGAACATTCAAGCTTTTCTCACACACACTTGGCACATTGTTTCATTATCAGATTATTCAATTACCTAGTTCAAGAATTAGCTTAAGTCATGAGGTCTAATCAGTTGCTTATCATGTCATATTGAGATCCAGCATATTCAACTTATAATGCCTAAAGATCTAGAACACTTTCAAACTTTTTGGACGGGATTCATTTTTTCATGCTTCTTATGACATCGTTCTTTCATTCTTCTACTTACTTCTACCCATACATTCCTAAACATGCCGGTTCAAATGAAAGTAAAAACAATCTCTTAGGGAAAAAGAACACATGCAAGAAAACCCCAAGAGAGGATTATGAGTTGGGTTACTCAGACTTCACCCTATCACTTACAATCCATTTACCCCACCCCAAACAAAATAAGGTGCAATTGCCCACAATGAACAAAAATCAAAAGTAAATCATAGGGTGAAGCAAACCTGTGGCGTATATGAGCTGAAGACCTCTCAAGAAGCGGGTGGGTACGATTTCTTGGAGCCTGCTGGATCAACACAAGGAACGCCATAAGTATCGCTCCCATCAACTTTCTTAGCACCCTCAATAGTGCTCAAATTGCCGGATGGGCCAACACTCACATCACGGGCCCGCTGCTGTCTCAACTCCATATCCAGTATAGACGTCCTGTCAGCCTCCTCAAACTGTTGGCGCTCTTTCTTCCTCGATCGGCGAGCCTCTTCAGTGTCGGTAGTGGGGGCGCTTCCCACCAATGCGGGAAGAGTCTGGTGGCGGCATCGTATCGCCAAATAGGGAAATCATCTCCACTTCGTGCTCCGGCATCGCAGGGGTAGACTCTGGTACCTCAGCAGCAGGGAATAGTGGGGCAGCATCATCAGCATGGAGGCTAGCCAACTCTATCTAGAAAGTGGTCACATCAATGGTCGGGGTTGGTCACCTCTCCAAGACTCTTAGCTCAAAGGCGTCCATGCTCTTATGAACAGACTGAACCTTCTGATCCATCATCTACTCCATCCTCGCCTCAAACTCCGCTATAGAATGATGCATCCATGGCTTCACATGCTGAAGCAGAGTAGCCATCTGTGCCTCTAGCATCTAGACTCGAGCTAGAGGAATGGCAGTGGACCCTGAAGAGAGAGTAGCTTGGGATGAGCTAGGGGCCTGTCTGGTGGTCGGAGACGGTGGAGCCTGAGTGTCTAATGTAGTGGCTGGAATTGTGGTGTCATCAGCCTGCATCTACTCAACATCTGCAGCAAGATCATATCCTAGAAGTGGTACCTCAACATGTAGTTCTCTCTACTGTACAACGAGGTTGGCATCATCCTGAATGAGGCTAATGTCTAGAGTCTTGGTCGCATCAAGTAAACATTCACAATGCCAAAAGGGAATAGAAGCATCCCTACAAAGCTGAAAAATAAGGCACGACAAAGGCAAGGTGGTGGTGGCCTTGAAGGCCCTCTCATGGATCTTCGTAAACAGGATGTAAGTAACATCAATCTCTAACTCTGCCATAATGGCTGCCAGCATCCCTACTCGGTCCCATGTAACTACATTGTCCGCCTAAGTTGGCGACAATTTGTTCCATACAAAAAACTAGAAGAACTTCGCAGCAAAGCTCAGTGTAGCCTTCTTAATACCCAGGCTAGGAGTCTGAACCCAACTAGCACGCTCCCCATCTGCAACAATGTGTCGTGCCAGCCACCTCAAAAGAGCCTCTTTCTGCTCAGCATCTCTCTCGAAGGACCCACTTTGGATAGTGCTCATTCGATAGTCATATTTTACCGTATAAATGGGTAGAGTGTTGGCTTGGCCATATAGAAACCTACGAATTGTGACCTCGGAGACGTCGAATGTGCAACCCCGCACTAATACAGACTGAAGTGGAGGCTAGGCTACGGGCTTGGCCCTTTTAGATATGGAATTTCTTACGATGGCAGCATATGAGGCATAAAACTCTCTAGTTATCTCCTCATTGTATTTCTCAGGGATCCGTACCATCCACTCTTATCGGTGTCGCTGGAAAAGCTCCTCAATGGCTGATGCAGTGTGAAGCCTACCCGTAAGGACTCTATGCTCCTCAGTCACAATCCTGGTAATCCTCTGGTGCTCATTCAACATCATTGAATTCTCATAAATATGATACTGGTCGGGGACACATCATCTGTTCGGCTCATCAGCCTTGGAAGCAGGCTCATCACTGGTAGGTGTCGCACTGTCTCCTCAAGCTCTTGGCATCTGAAGAAGAAATGGTACTGCCGCTAGGACTGGAGCTCGACTTCGACTTTGAGCCAGCCTATGCTCCGATATGTATGGCCCCCTACTCAGACTAGGGGGCAGTGACCTCGTCGAAGCTAACCTGGTGGGCTCTGTTCCTGGGAGTACGGGGGGGAGCGTGGGAGAGACCCTGGTGGTAGGTGTGATGTAGTCTGTATCATTCTCCGCCTCGATCATATATCTGGATGGGGCGATTGACTTGGACTTGGTCCCTCGTGCATAGGTCTGAGCTTGCTTTGGAGCCGTGGTATCTGTGGAAGCTAACTTAGTACCCAAACAAGACAGTAAAACACATGGAAGAATTTTAGAACAAGAATCAGACCCAAACTAAAACTAAAAAAAAATCTGGACAGGTGACCCACGGTGGGTCTCTACGGTCCATCCATGGAACGAAGGCTTGTGGGTCCCCTCTATAGGTAAGAGTACCCAAAATTGGGCCTCTGATGTGGGAACCACGGATGTGCAAAACGGTTTGTAAATGGAAAGACGAACCGTAGTCCACACCGTGGTTCTACACTTGTACAAAATTTGTGTTCAACTGACCCACGGACCCCGACTTATGGTCCGTGGATTGGAGTCGTGGGTCAGTTTTGTGCCAGGTTTCAGATATTGACTCACACTTCATGCCTTATTTCAACAATAACACAATCAAACTAGGCCTATACATGCATTTCAATAAATAATATGGTAGTTAATCATCCTTAGGGTTTCGTTGATACACATTTTAATAAACGAAAACATATGAACCCTAAGTCAAACCTTCTGATTTGACATATTAACCGATTTATGTGTTTTTAATTTATAACACACTCACATACTATAAATCCAAGGGTGTTTTCTAACTATAATTAAACATTCAACTAGGGGATTTACAACCCAAGGTCAAGTTCTAACTTTGTGACTTCATAATTTAAACAATGAACATCGAATTCAAAGTTAGGGTGAAATCGTTTAACTTACAAGTAATTGAAGTGGGTGAGTGTGTTAGTTCAATGAACTCCTTGAACCTTTTCTAGCCTTTCGACACTGAACTCGGACTGTGAAATCAATTTGGGGAGGAAAAGGGAGAAGGGGAGTGATGGACTGATTTGAGAGAGAGGAGGGGAGTTATGGGAAGTGGGTGTGATGAGAATGACTGTTGGGAGTGATTAGGAAGTTAATTATAGGGGATTATGAGGGAAAGGATCGGTTGTAATGGTTGGGGAGAAAATATGGTAGGGGAGATGTTTTAAAAATAAAGGGTTTTAATTAAAAAAGGGTCTGGGTCGGGTCAGGTAGAACCTGAACTTTGGACCCACGAGACCCCGTCGACGGTCCGTGGGTCGACCTATGGATCGTGGGTTGGGTCTGTAGGTCACTCTGACACTTAGAATAATTGGGAAAACTTACCTGGGATCTACGGACGCCATTCACAGTTCCTGGTTGGACCAACGGACTATCGATGGGGTCCGTAGACCACTACAAAGCTAGTTTCTGCAGATTTTGCCTTTCGTCCCTGCATACGTAGCAACCATTAAGACATTTTTTTTACATTTTCTGGACACTTTACAGACACAGACCCTATTCTATATCTAGCCAACACTAATACAAAAATAAAACACCTATCTAATTAGCTACAAAAAATGAAAATAAAAGACGAAAACTCCTATATCCAAAGGAAAAACCTATAGTTAGCTAGATTGTACATCTTGGGTTGCCTCCCAAGCAGCGCTTGATTTATCTTCGTGGTACGATGCAAATCCCTTGATTACTAAGACTTCATCAAAATAATAGGCCTCAATGACTTCTTGCACAGTCTCCAATTTCCCCATGTAGACCTTGATGCTCTGCCCATTCACTATGAACCTTATTTCCTCTTTGTTCTCGAGCTCGACCGCTCCATGTGTAAATACTTGAGTGACCCTGAATGGCCTGGTCCACTTGGACTTGAACTTGCCAGGAAACAAGCACAGCCTTGAGTTGAATAAAAGCACCAAATCACCCACATCAAATTCACGCTTTTCAATTTTTTTGATCTTGATATTTCTTGATCTTCTCCTTGTACAAGGCTGAACTTTCATATGCTTTTAGGTGAAACTCATCAAGTTCATTCATATCCATTAGCCTTTGACTCGATGCGGCTCCCCAATCCAAATTCAACTTCTTTAGCGCCCACATTGTTTAATTCTCTAGATCTACAGGCAAATGACATGAGTTCCTATATACAAGTTTGTAGGGGGAAATACCTATAGGAGTCTTGAATGCGGTGCGATAGGCCCATAGAGCATCATCAAGCCTTCTTGACCAATTAGCTATGTCGGCGTTCACAGTCTTTGCTAGGATTTGCTTTTTTTCTCTATTCGACACCTCAACTTGCCCACTAGACTGTGGATGGTAAGGAGTGGCTACATTGTGATGAACTCAATATTTCTCTAGTAACGCCTTGAACAACATTTTACAAAAGTGAGAACCTCCATCGTTGATAATCGCCCTAGGTGTACCAAATCTTGAGAAGATATTCTTTTTTCAGGAATGCGGTGACACTGTTTCCCTTTATGTTTGAAAGCGCAATTGCTTCCACCCATTTCGATACGTAGTCAACCGCAACAAGAATATACTTCATCCCATGTGAAATTTCAAATGGACCTATGAAGTCAAGGCCCCAGACATCAAATAACTCAATCACCAATATCGGATTCATAAGTAGCTCTTGCTTCTTTGAAATTCGTCCTTCTCTTTGGCAACAGTCCCAACACTTGGCGAAATCATGAGCATCTTGGTGGATGGTAGGCCAGTAATACCCACACTGCAAGATTTTATGAGCAGTCCGAATACCACTATGGTGCCCACCAACAGGCAATGAATGACACACCTCTAGTATACTTATCATCTCCACCTCAAGCACACAGCGACGAATAATCCAATCAACACAAATACGAAACAAGTAAGTCTCATCCCAAAAGAACTTCTTCACATCATGCATAAACTTTTTTCTTTGGTGAAATGACAAATCCGATGGAACCAAATCGCTTGCCAAGTAATTAGCAAAATCTACAAACCAATGGATAAGATCAAAAGAAGAAGCCAATACCTGTTCGTCTGGAAATGCATCATTAATTTCAGTCCCATCTTCTAACTTGAGCATAGCTTCCTACTCCAATTTGTACAAATGGTCGGCAACCTGATTTTTTGTCCCCTTTCTATCTTTCACTTAAATATCGAATTCTTGCAGCAACAATACCCATTTAATCAACCTCAGTTTTGCATATTTTTTAGCCATCAGATACCTCAATGTAGAATGGTCATCATGCACTATGATCTTAGTACCAAGCAAGTAGGATCAAAATTTCTCGAATGTGAAAACCACATCAAGGAGTTCATGTTCAGTCACAATATATTTATTTTGAGCCACATTCAGAGCTTTGTTGGCATAGTAAATCGGATGAAAAATCTTCTATCGCCTCTGTCCCAATACCACACCAAGTTACACCCTACTCGCATCACATATCACTTCAAACGTTTGCCCCCAATCCGATGAAATAACGATAGGTGTTGATACTAACTTTGATTTCAACTCTCCAAATTCTCTCAGACAAGCATTATCAAACTCAAACTTACACTCATTTTCAAGTAGTTTGCACAATGGGTGTGCAATTATAGAGAAATCTTTGATAAACCTCTGTAAAAACCTGCATGCCCAAGAAAACTTCTAACACCTTTAACAGAGATAGGTGGTGAAACCTTTTCTATTACCTAAACTTTAGCTCTATAAACCTCAATACCCTTCTCAGAAATCCGATGACCCAGAACTATTCCCTCTATCACCATGAAGTGGCACTTTTCCCAATTGAGTACAAGATTGCACTCTTCGCACCATTTCATTACCTTGGCCAGATGTATCAAACATTCATCAAACGAGTCACTTACCACAGAGAAATCATCCATAAGTGCCTCAATAGTGTCCTCCACCATATTTGAAAATATTGACATCATGCAACTCTGGAAGGTCGCTGGAGCATTACACAACCCAAATGGCATCCTTTTGAAGGTGAATGTCACGACCCGAGAGCACCCCTAGTAGTAGCACGACATACTCGACCCCAAAGGGGTCTTATACAAGCCTCATAACATGCATTCATCGCATAGGTAATAGAAATAGTACGGAATTAAAACCCTTCATTAAAACCAGACGATTCAAAACATTCATTTAACAATCTTTCAAAAGACATATCGGAAGTCTAAGTCTCACATGGCCATCTTAGATAAACTTTAACAAGATAGGGTCACGACCATTTACAATCGAAGTCTAAACAATAGTCTTAAAATATAAAGAACTACAAACAATAAAAGTCCTTGGGGCAGCCACTAGGCAAGCCCAAAGGCGACTCGCCCAACCCCTTAGGCGATCAAACAGGCCCATCGCCAAACAACCCCTCAAGGAACAAGGTTTCTTACACCCTATCTTGCTAGTCTAGGCCCTTACTTGCACCCTAGGCTTCCACCTTGCTCCATTTAGGTTCTAAAACAACCTACACATCAACCTAAAGTCACACTAACCCAAACGTTAAGGCTCTAGTTCAACCTATCATTTTCCGAGTCGTTAGATTATCCCCCACTTAGGAACATTCATCCTCGAATGACACTTAAAACACATTAAGGGAATAATGACTCGAGTCAGCAGCCTAACAATCATGACACATCAATATAAATGCATAATCATAGGAGGAAACATCAACTCCACATCAATAACCCCAATGCAACACAAACAAGTAGGAACTACATCTACAAACTCATTATGCACCAAAACAACAACACTTCTCATTATGTTGGAGGAACTTCCTTCTCCAACTCACATCATGCTCATCATAACATCATTAAGCACAATTAGGCATGTTCAACATTTAACCTCATGAAGCATATAGACAACTCACATCAAATGCAATCTCAACATGAGGAACATAAATCATGAATACTCATTTTTTCATATGAACAAGAATTCAACTAGAACATGCATAACATAAGGAGACCATGGAAACTCATATTCACACATGACTCCAAAACATGGAACAAGCTACTAGGAACTCTTGGTCTCAAGCTTGAATAAGAATAGAAGGAAAGAGATAAGGATCAACACTCTCAACAACCTTACTATTCAACATACTATCCCCTACTTAGGAGAAAACCCAACTAAGGCTAACATGAAAACAACATAACAACCTCAATATAACATTCATGACCACAAGGAACTATCATTTATGGGTACCTTCTTCTGGGTTAGCTCCCTTGCCCTCATTGGCTTGAAGTGCATAGAAATGGTTCTTCTTTTGTAGCATTAGGATCTGGGCCAACATAAGAAGCTTGTTTGGCCTCCCTTACTCTAGCCGTAAGAGTAGGACTATTTCTCACTTGGTTATCATGCTTTCCATAACCATAGCACCTACTAGTAACGGCTAGGCACTTCCCATATTGCCTCTTCCCACAAGTGGTGCAAAGAGGTTTAGAGAATGGAGGTCCACCACCTTTCTCCTCATTAGCCTTAGGAGCATTAGAAGAATCTTGGTTAGGAGCTCTCTTCTTGAACCTAGGTTGACCTTGCTCATCATACCTACCCCTCTTAAATTCCCTACTCTTCCTCTTAAGTTTGGACTCCTCAATAGATTGAGCATACACCATAAGCCTAGAAATATCCATATCATTATGGAGCATCACCTTACGGCACTCTTCCTCAAGTAGGTCGGATATACCGATCACATACCTACTCATCTCATCCCTAGGGTTAGACACCAAGGATGGAGCATACTTAGACAAGAGGGTAAATTTCAAGGAGTACTCTTCCACACTCATGCTACCTTGCTTAATATTGATAAACTCCTCAACCCTACACTCCCTCTTCTCATGGGGAAAGTACCTACCAAGGAATGCTCCCTTAAACTCCTCCCATTCTATAGGACCCGCTTCTAAAGGCCTATTGTTTTTCCATTGAGTGAACCACAATTGGGCAACCTCTTTCAATTGATAGGAATCCAACTCCGCTTTCTACTTAGAAGTTACCCCCATAGCATTGACTATCTTATAAAGTTCATCCAAGAATTCTTGGGGATCCTCTCCCACTCTAGAGCCAAGAAATATCGGAGGATTCATTCTCACAAAGCCTCTCAACTTTGAGGCCACGGTACTCTCATTAGCATTCACCCTAGGCCCCACATCTCTGTTAGCTTGAGCTAAGGTTAGAAAAGTCGTCATAATCTCTTCATTGGTCATGGCCAGGGGATCCACCGGAACTTCATTCTCTTGAGGCACTTGGTCACCTTGAAGACCTTGGTTACCTTGGGGAGGCACTCCCTCATTCACAATCTCCTCTTCCACCCTTATTAGGTTAGTCTTGTATTTATATCTTATAAACACAAGAGAAGGATTAGGAAAAGGACATCTATAAAGCTAAACTCTAAGGCACGACTTCAAGAATATGAAAGAGGTGTAACTTTCTAACATCATATAGCCTATTGCTCATAGATGTGTCGCGACTCACACCAATGAATAAGACTCTACTAGACGTAGCTTGTGAGACATCAATCCAAAAATCCATTTCCAAAATCTTATGCTCTGATACCATGTTTATCACGACTCGAGAGCACCCCCTAGTCGTAACACGGCGTACTCGACCCCGAAGGGTTCTTATACAAGCCTCATAGCATTCATTCATTGCATAGGTAATAGAAATAGTACGGAATTAAACTCTTCATTAACACCATACGATTCAAAACATTCATTTAACAATAATTCAAAAGACACAGCGGAAGTCTAAGTCTCACATGGCCATCTTAGAAAAACTTTACCAAGATAGGATCACGACCCATTCCAATCAAAGTCTAAACAATAGTCTTAAAACATATAGAACTAGAAACAATAAAAGTCCTTGACCTCGATCTATGAGGACATATAATATACCGTGAGTTTACGGTATTTTTAATACATTTCACTATAGATTTGTGTGTGTCTAGGTTCATTTTGTATTGGTTTTTATGTATTTTTCTCATGTTTGTAGGAAATATGTTCAGAAGTTGAAACTGAGAGACACAGCTGAAGGATATGCAGGAAAGGGCATCTACGGAGGTGATCCACGGACCGTTGGTCCATTCACGCTACGTAGATGGGTGTCGTAGATGGGCAATTAAGGCTTGAAGAAAAATAAGGGAATTCTTAACCAAGTGTGGAACCATGATTGCAATCGACAGACCATAGATTGATCTACGGACCGTACTGTTGATCCGTCAAATGATTCAGAGAGGGGTTCCAGTACCTTATTTTGAAGATTCTAAGTATGGTGCTACGGAGGAAGATCCACGGACTGTAGATCAATCCACGGTCCGTACTGGTACTCCGCCGTTTGTTTCAGAGATTTGAAGATTTTGAAGTTAGAAATTTTTCCAAGTCCTGAGTCACGGAAGGGACCTACGGACCGTAGATCAATCCACGATCCGTAGGTCAGTATCGTCAATCGAAACCGTGTCCTGAAACATTATTTCCTTATTTCATTTCCTTTTTAGTTAGGACTTATTTTTCTATATATATGGTATGTAAACCTCATTTTTGGCTTTGGAGATTAACTTGCAACTTTAGTAATTCTTAATTTCCTAATCACGTTTTGGTGATTTTTACTTTGAAATTCAAGTTGAAATTCTAGGATTATTCTACTCTACTACGTAAGTTCATGATTTATTCTTTAAAAATAACGAACTGTTTTCTTGCTAACATGGGTAACTAAATCCACAACTAGGGTTGTGGGAACCATGAGCGATTAACGAAGTATGAATAGTAACTAAGTAATTCCCGAATAGTGTTTTGCATGCATTGATAATTCTTTTGTCTAGAAGTCTTTTTAACGGTGCGCAACGTTAGAACTCGCCTTGTTGCTACTTGCTGGACCCAAGGAGGTAGTTAATAAGAAAAGAATTATCAACATAGATTTAGTGTGATACTATCTAATAGAATTAATGTCGATTGGTGCGAGGGTGAAAACTAAAACATACATCGATGTGATGTCTAATATGACTTAATGGTAATGGTTAGTAAATTATACACATGTATTCGGACCAAGGTACGGGGTGAAATTCTCTAGATGCGGAACCAAGGATTTAGAGATACATAAGTTATTGCTTTGCATGTAATACTCTAGAAAGGGATTGCCAATACTAGGATTACAGAGTTATGACCTTATGGGGAACATGTACACCATAGTTTCTTTCTCAATTTGATAACATCAAAAGTTTGAATCTTGCTTACTAATTACTTTCATAATTTCCAAAATTTGTTACACAAATCCTCTCTCCCTTTTTACTTATTTGTCTCGGAAATACATTGGCTAAACGAAGTTAATCGTTATTGAACTTAAGTCTAAACCATATTCCTCGTGGGATCGACCCCAACCTACAAGTTGGGTTCTTTACGTGATAACGATCACTTATGCTTCTGAAAAGAGGTGTAATTTGAGCGTATCAAATTTTGGTGCCGCTATCGGGGAATAAGGCTTTAGATTAAGTTTAATTGCATTATTGAACTTTAGTCAAACATTTCCTAATTTTACTTTTTATTTTGTTTTTGTCTCTCTCAGGGTATTACTCTAGTGTATGCCAAGTACACGGAGCCAAGGCAAACCACTTACTCCCTATGATCCCGAACTGAATAGAACTTTGCGATGAATGAATAATCAAGGAGTTTCGATAACCCGATCGGGGGAGAGTTAGGTGAAGGTGTTGGATTTCAACCTCTGAGGGTAATTGATGTGAATAATCAGGCTCCAGTTGAGAATAGATTGGGATATACACTAAGGGCACATGAACCACAAGGACTACGTTTGTATGAAAATTTCAGGGTCAACCTTAATATTGCCGATTCTGATAGACTTCTTGTCCTACCGCCTCTACCTCAGGGGCATACATTTGTGGTGACCAGTAGCTTGATACAGATGCTTACAGCGAGGGGCTTGTTTGCGAGGTTGCCAGCGGATCATCCACATTTTCACATAGCAAAACTTAATCATGTCTGCAAAAGTTGTATAGATCAACCGGATTGGGATATGAACGTCATTGGGTTGCGTGTGTTCCCCCTATCATTGACCGGAGATGTTGTGGTGTGGTTCAATGAACTCCCTTACAACTCAATCTATACCTGGGAGCCGTTGACGGAGGCGGTTTTAGCAAGATTCTTTCCAGTGTCCAAGAAGTTGAACAAGAAGGATAAACTCAACAACTTTGAAGCATTACCTGGAGAGTCTGTGAGTAGTTCTTGGGATAGGTTCACTGCCTTCATGATGGGTGTCCTGAATCACTATATTGATGATGAGTCGCTGAAGTAGTACTTCTATCGAGGACAGGATAATAATGGTAAGGCAGTGCTCGATACTGTTGCGGGAGGTTCTTATGGTGAATGCACTTTTGCACAAATTACAGAGAAAATGGAGAAGATATCTTGAAATAATAAAGCTTGGAGCACTAGAAACTTAGCCACTAGGAGGAGCACATTTGTCGTTCAAGCTACAAACAACCAGCCCGCAGATGAGATTTGCGAGGAGATGGCATAGATGAGAACTAAACTAGGGTTAGTATTAAAGCATGTGACTGGAGGAGCGGAGAAGGTGAATGTTGTGAACTATTTTACTAGGACCCCACCACCGGCAGAGGAGTATTATTTTGAAGAGGATTCTTATGCGGTGAATTACCAGACGGGGGGTTTTCGACCAAACACCCAAGGTTCCACTACTGATAATTGGCGCCACGGTCAAGGAAACCAAGGTCGAAACTATGGAAACTACAACCGAGAGGTTCAATATGTCCTGTATGGGAACTTCAATCGTGACAACAACTATAACCGGAACAACTATGGAAACAAAAATGATGGAGTTGGACCTTATGTTACCCCTCAAAATCAGGAATATGGTCTGAGGGAAGCTGGAAGTAATATGTCATGTATTAAGGATATGATGCAGAAGATGATGAGGAGGTTTGATGTAACTAATGAGAATGTGAAGGAGATGAGAAATGACTTGTCTGGTATTGGTCAAAAAGTTGATGTCCATGCAGTGTCAATCAAGCATCTTAAGCAGCAGATGACTCAGTTATCAACTATAGTAAATCCATGCCAACCTGGCACTCTTCCTAGCAACACCATCCATAATCCAAAGAATGATGAGTATTGTATGGCAGTCACGACTCGAGGGGGTAAGCAACCCATTGATACACCTATGCCATCTAGGGTAGAAATTGAGAATAGTAAAGATGATGATGCGGTCGAGGTAAGTGGAGAGTCCGAGAATGTGACAGAGAAAGAAGTGGAGGTAACTCAAAAAGTTATCCCCATACCTAGACCTTCACCTCCCTTCCCACAGAGGTTAGTGAATAAGACTGAAGAAGGCAAATACCGCAGGCTTATTAGCATGTTGAAGCAGCTTTCAATCAATGTTCCGTTGATAGAGGCTTTGGAGAAAATGCATGGGTATGCAAAATTTATAAAGGACATGGTAACAAAGAAAAGGGCAATAAGCTTCGAAGATGATGATAGATTGTAACATTGTAGTGCTATTATTGCAAGGTCCCTTGTGCAAAAGAAAGATGATCCTGGTGCCTTTACTATTCCATGTACTATCGGGTTATTGCATTTTTGCTAGGCATTGTGTTATTTTGGTGCTAGCATAAATAATCTGATGTCATTGTCTATTTACAAGAAATTGGGTCTGGGAGATCTAAAATCGACTGCATTGCAATTGCTTATGGTCGATAGAACTGTGAAAAGGCCCATTGGTGTACTCCATGATGTACTAGTGAAAGTGGAGTCGTTCATCTTTTCGGTGGATTTTGTGATTCTTGATTGTGAGGTCGATTTTGAGGTTCCTATCATTCTTGGGAGACCATTCCTTGCGACTGGTCGCGCATTAGTGGATATGGAAAAGGGGTAGATGAATTTCAGACTGAACAATGAAGAGGCAACTTTCAATATCTGTAGGTCTATGAAGCAGAGTAGTGAGCTCCAATCAGTATCTGCGATAACATATAGAGTTGAGAGTGGGTCTGAGGTGCAGATTGATGAAAAACTGGGTGTTGAGGCACTAGTAGCGGTTATGATGAACTTTGAGAGTGATGGTATTGAAGATTATGATGAGTTAGTCGCAGCACTTGATAGGTGAAAATATCATTCAAAACCAAAGAAGCTAGAGTAAGACATGAAAAATCGTGAGTCCCCACACGCAAAACCATGTGTTGAGAAGGCACCGAAATTGGAGTACGTATTCTTGGGAAAAGATGAGACTTTATCGGTCATCAATGCGGCAGATTTGAATGGGCGACAAGTAGAGTGTTTGGTTTTTGTGTTAAAGAGGTTTAAGCGAGCTATTGGGTGGACTATTGCGGACATTATTGGGATTCCTCCTGGTATCTGTTCTCATAAAATCCAACTCATGCTAGATCACAAGCCTAGTATTGAGCACTAGAGAAGATTAAATCCGCCTATGCAAGAGGTAGTTAAAAAGGAGATCATCAAGTGCTTGGATGCTGGAGTTATCTATCCCATTGCAGATAGTAGTTGGGTATGTCATGTTTAATGTATGCCCAAGAAAGGTGGGATTGTTGTGGTTCCTAATGAGAGAAACAAGCTTGTTCCGATGCGGCCCGTGACTGGATAGAGAGTCTGCATGGACTATCGGAAGCTAAATGCTTGGATAGAAAAGGACCATTTTCCTATGTTGTTCATGGATCAGATGTTGGATAGACTTGCAGGTAAGGGTTGGTATTGTTTTCTTGATGGTTATTTAGGCTACAATCAGATTTCTATTGCCCCGGAGGACCAAGAGAAAACCACCTTCACTTGCCCTTATGGGACTTTTGCCTTCAAACGGATGACGTTCGGGTTGTGCAATGCTACAGCGACCTTCCAGCGTTGTATGATGTCAATATTCTTTGACATGGTGGAGGACACTATTGAAGTATTTATGGATGATTTCACTGTGGTAGGTGACTCTTTTGATAGATGTTTGGATCATTTGGATGAGGTGCTTAAAAGGTGTGCATACTACAATCTACTGCTAAATTGGGAGAAGTGCCACTTTATGGTGAAAGAAGGGATAGTTCTGGGTCATTGGGTTTTTGAGAAAGGCATTGAGGTTGATAGAGCAAAAGAAGAGGTAATAGAAAAGCTTACACCACCTATCTCTGTAAAAAGGTGTTAGAAGTTTTCTTAGGCATGATAATTTCTATAGGAGGTTCATCAAGGACTTCTCTAAAATTGCATATCCATTGTGCAAACTGCTCGGAAAGGAGTATAAGTTCGATTTTGATGATGCTTTTCTGAGAGCATTTGGGGAGTTGAAGGAAAAGTTGGTTACTCCACCTATCATTATTTCACCGGATTGGGGACAATCATTTGAGGTAATGTGCGATGCAAGTGGAGTGGCACTTGGTGTAGTATTAGGACAGAGGAGAGAGAAAATTATTCATCCTATTTACTATGCTAGCAAAGCTCTAAATGTGGCCCAAAAGAATTATAATGTGACTTAACAAGAGCTTCTTGCGGTGGTTTTCGCATTCAAGAAATTTTGATCCTACTTGCTTGGTACTAAGGTCATAGTGCATACTGACCATTCTGCATTGAGGTATTTCATGGCGAAGAAGGATGCAAAACCGAAGTTGATTAGATGGAAATTGTTGCTGCAAGAGTTTGATTTCGTGGTAAAAGATAGAAAGGGGACCAAAAATCAAGTTGTCGATCACTTGTCCAGATTAGAGGAAGAGGCTATGCTAAAGCTTGGTATAGGGCTGAAATTAATAATGTTTCTCCAGATGAACAGGTATTGGGTGCTTCTCATGATCTGATTCCTTAGTTCGCAAACTTTGCTAATTATTTGGCAAGTGATTTGGTGCCCCCGGATTTTTCTTTTCACCAAAGGAAAAAATTAATGCCTGATGTGAAGAAATATTTTTAGGATGAGCCTTACTTGTATCGTAGTTGTGCTGATGGGATTATTCGTCGTTGTGTGCCTGAGGTGGAGATGTTGAGTGTACTTGAGGCGTGTCATTCATCGCTTGTTGGTGTGCATCATAGTGTTTGGACTGCGCATAAGATTTTGCAGTGTGGGTACTACTAGCCTACCATCCACCAAGATGCTCACGATTTTGCCAAGTCTTGTGATCGTTGCCAAAGAGAAGGAGGGATTTCAAAGAGGCAAGAGTTTCATATGAATCCTATATTGGTGATAGAGTTGTTTGATGTGTGGGTCATTGATTTTATGGGTCCATTTGTGAGTTCACATGGGATGAAGTATTTCTAGTTGCGGTTGATTATGTATCGAAGTGGGTGAAAGAAGTTGCACTCCTCAATAATGAAGGTAAAAGTGTCACCGCATTCTTGAAAAAGAATATCTTCTCTAGATTTGGTACACCGAGGGTGATTATCAGTTATGGAGGTTCCCACTTTTGTAATAAGTTATTCAAGGCGGTACTTGAGAAATATGGTGTCCGCCACAATGTAGCCACTCCTTACCATCCGCAGACTAGTGGGCAAGTTGAAGTGTCCAATAAAGAGATCAAATAGATTTTGGCGAAGATTGTGAATGCTAATAGAATGGATTGGTCAAGGAAGCTTGATGATGCTCTATGGGCCTATCGCACTGCCTACAATACTCCCATAACTATGTCTCCTTACCAACTTGTATATGGGAAGTCTTGCCCTTTACCGGTAGAGCTAGAGCATAAGGCTATGTGGGCGATAAAGAAGCTAAATTTGGATTGTGGCGCCACATCCAATCAAAGAATGAATTACTTGAATATACTTGATGAGTTTCGCCTAAAAGCTTATGAAAGTTCACCCTTGTACAAAGAGAAGATGAACATGTATCATGATCAAAGAATTGAAAAGCGAGAATTTGTGGTGGGTGATCTTATGCTTCTATTCAACTTTGGGTTGCGCTTGTTTTCGGGAAAACTCAAGTCCAAATGGACCGGGCCATTTTTGCTCACAAAACTGCTCCCCCGTGGAGCGGTTGAGCTAGAGAATAGTGAAGGAACAAGGTTCATGGTTAACGGGCAAAGGATCAAGATCTATCTGGGAAACGCAGAAAGTGTGCAAGAAGTTGTTGATGCCTACTATCTTGATGAACTCTGAGTAATCAAGAAGTCTGCGTCATGCCGCGACGTTAAATCAAGTGCTACTTGGGAGGTAACCCAAGATGTATAATCTAGCCAACTATAGGTTTTTCTTTTCAGTTTAGTAGTTTTCTTTGTTTAGTTGCTTTTCTGTATTCCTTTTCTTTTGGTTAGTGTTGGCTAGATATAGCATAGAGTCTGTGTCTAAAAAGTGTCCAGAAAATGTAAAAAGAAAGGCCTAATGGGTGTTACATGTGCAAGGACGAATAGCAAAATCTACAGAAAAAAAGTCTGATGCAGAGGTCTACGGACCCCATCGACGGTCCGTGGTTCATTCCATAGACCGTGAATGGTGTCCGTCAATCCCAGGTAAGGTTCCTGAATTTTTAAAAAAGTGCAAGTGTGATCTACGGTCCTCATCTATGGACCATAAATCGACCCACGGACCGTAGACAGGGTCTCGTGGGTCCAAACCCTAGTCTGCCTAACCCGACCCGGACATCTTTTAAATAAAACCCCTTCTTTTTCAAATCATTCTCACTTCCCTCATTTATACTCCAAACCGTTTCTACACCTCTCTAACTACTCCAATCACTCCATATTACCATAAATCCACCATCAATTACCCCATATTCATCCTCCCATTTCACAGAGCACTATCTTCTCCCCGAACTCTATCCCATTCTCCATTTTCAAAGGTACGGTGTCCGGGTTCAGGTTTGAAAGGCAAGCAAAAGGTTGTTGGAAGTCTCGAGTCGTCACACAATCACCTCATTCCCATTGCTTGTAAGGTAATACACTTTCCTTTCACTTTGAATTTCGATTCAGTTATTGATTATAGAAAAAACCGGAATTGGGTCTTGACCTTGAGTAATTCATTATATGTAAATGCATGCTAAACTAGAACTACAAACACCCTTGGGACGATAGATAGTGATTATGTGTCTTTATAATATATAAAACCAGTGTAATGAGAGTCTAAATGCAAGTTTCGACTTAGGGTTCCTAATTTGTTATGCAATTCCTGTGAATTTATTAATCGGAACCCTTAGAATGACTAACTAGCATAATTTCTGTTGAAATGCATAATTAGATTAGGTGACATTGTTGAAATTGGTCAAATTGGGGTCAACATGAAGGATGGCTGAAACCTAGCACAGATCCCATCCACGAGACCACATCTACGGACCATAGGTCAATCTACAGACCGTAGATCAAGTCTGTGGTTGGTGGCACATGAAAATTTCACCAAGTATGAAACCACACAAGTGGACTATGGTTTGTATATCATTCTATGGATTGTTCTGCACATCTGTGGTTCCAATCAGAGACTAACTTTCTGGTACCTCTGATATACGGAAGGGATCCATGGACCATAGGTCAGCCTATGGACTGTAGATGCCCGCCGTAGGTGACCACTGAAGCTACTGTGTGAATTTTTTATTTTTTTTTGTTTTTGTTAGTTCTTAGTTCTAAAATCTTTTCGAGTGTGTTATGAGTTTATTTTGGTACTAATTAGACATCCACAGGTACCATGGCGCTTAAGAAGCAAGTGACCTACTCCAAAAGGGGTAAATCAAAATCTGTGCAGCCTACTTTTAGGCTGATTGATGAAGACACGGATGCAGAAAAGGATCCAGCATATGTTCCACCGGCCACGAAGACATCCCCTACTACACCTCAGGCTACCCGGAATACATCCTGGCAGGCGGTCACCGACGTAGTCACTGTCTCCCAATCTGATAAAGAGAACACACTGATCGGGTCTCCAGCTGGTTCTGCTTTCGGTTCTGAGGTTGGTTCTACTTCTGGCTCAAAGTCCGCCACTGCTTCCGGCTCTAATCCAGCCGATGCTTTCGGCTATGTTTCTGGATCTGCCACAGGCTCAGGGTCACATGAAAAAGCTGCCTCATCTGATGAGGCCACTAGTTCGGAAGAAGTCCCAGTGCCACGAAGCTATGACCCTGATCCGATGGCTAGGGAGCCAAACAGATGGTGTGTTGAGGGGCAATGGAAAATCCACCGGGATGCCAGAATACGGAATGAGAAAGAGAAGATGGCTCAGCTTATAACTGAAGAGAGTAGAGTCCTCACGGGGAGTTTACACACTTTTCTCGACATCCACCGGCTTTTTCAGCTTCACAAGTGCGATTGGATGGCTCGTACCCCAGGAATTATAGCGAGGAGATTGTGCAGGAGTTCTATGCCTCATATGCTGCCACTCTCCAAGGTTCGATTGACAAGAGGTCCAAGCCCACAGCCCAGGACCCTCTCACTACTACTATGGTCTGAGGTTTTCCAGTGGACATATCACATACCACCATCAGTCGATTCCTCTATGGCCCTATCCCTGATCACATTTGGGCACTCAATATGGCCGAATTTGATTACAGATAGGATGTTGTGAGGAGTGGAGCCTTCAGCGGAATGCCGAACAGAAGAAGGCTATCTTACTATGGTTGGCCAGGCACATAGCTGCATATGGAGAGCGTGCGGAGTGGGTTAGCTCACCACGTTTGGGTATTCGGAAGGCCACCTTGAATTTGGTGGCCAAGTTTTTTTGGTTGCTGGTGGGGAACAGAGTGTCGCCCACAAAGGCCGACAATGCACTTACATGGGATAGAGTAGTAATGGTGGCATCATTAGTAGCTGGGTTCGAGATCAACTTTTTCCGCATGCTGCTGGCAGAGATTCATGAGAGGGCCTCATTTTTCAACTATGCAGAAACTCTGGCATGCCAATATGGCATTGTGACAAATTGATACAGGCAATGGGGACCTTAGATATTGTCTTGATTCGGGACAAGGCAAATGTGGCAGCACCTCGTAGAGGGCCGCGGATCGATGTGCCATTGGGTACTGATTTAGTAGCTATTGTGGAGCAGATGGAGGGTGACGAGCCTGCCCCTGCAACCCACACTGGTGATGCCCCACCCTCTTTTTCTTAGGCCGCTAGTCAGGCCCCCAACTTATCTAGAGCCATCCCGCCTTCTAGAGCCTCTATTGTGCCGTTAACTCGAGTTCAGAAATTGGAGGCGCAGATGGCCACATTGCTTCACCATGTAAATCCATGGATGCAGAAGTCCATTGCAAATTTCGAGGCTATGATGGAAACCATGATGGATCAGAAGGTTCAGGTCATTCATAAGCGCCAGGATGCCTTCAAGTTGAGAGTACTCACACGGCCATCCTCGGTCACAGATTGTTCCTCCATTTGGACTGAGTTGGACAGTCTATCAGCCGACATTGATTACATCCTTGCTGCGCCCATAGATGAGCCAGAGTCTGCACCCACTGCATTGGCTGATGATACCTGTCACGACCCAAGCCTAGGGCCTAGACGTGACATGGCGAATGAGGAACCCGAAGGAACCCCAAACAAGCCTCTCAAACTTGTCATCACACTTCATCGGTCGCGGAAGTACATTCAACATTAATTAACGGGAAATAGGGACTA
>JAJOOF010014101.1:0-24079 GCA_029582545.1 Solanum lignicaule | reverse complement strand
TTTTTTAATCTCTTGTTAAGTTTAGTTTTAAGAAATCCGGATCCGGACAAGAATTGTTAGTCTTTCTCATATTTTCTTGATTGTCGTATTCAATACGTTTTAATTTATTTGTCTTAGTTTGTTTAGATTAGAAATTTAAGAAAAGTAAAGAAGACTATTGAATTTTATAGTCTTAAGTTAAAAATATGTACTTTTTTAATCTCTTGTTAAGTTTAGTTTTAAGAAATCCGGATCCGGACAAGAATTGTTAGTCTTTCTCATATTTTCTTGATTGTCGTATTCAATACGTTTTAATTTATTTGTCTTAGTTTGTTTAGATTAGAAATTTAAGAAAAGTAAAGAAGACTATTGAATTTTATAGTCTTAAGTTAAAAATATGTACTTTTTTAATCTCTTGTTAAGTTTAGTTTTAAGAAATCCGGATCCGGACAAGAATTGTTAGTCTTTCTCATATTTTCTTGATTGTCGTATTCAATACGTTTTAATTTATTTGTCTTAGTTTGTTTAGATTAGAAATTTAAGAAAAGTAAAGAAGACTATTGAATTTTATAGTCTTAAGTTAAAAATATGTACTTTTTTAATCTCTTGTTAAGTTTAGTTTTAAGAAATCCGGATCCGGACAAGAATTGTTAGTCTTTCTCATATTTTCTTGATTGTCGTATTCAATACGTTTTAATTTATTTGTCTTAGTTTGTTTAGATTAGAAATTTAAGAAAAGTAAAGAAGACTATTGAATTTTATAGTCTTAAGTTAAAAATATGTACAATGTATTAAAATTGGTTTTAAATATATTATGTGAGATATTAAGATTAGAAATTTATCAAATTAGAGAAAAGACATTATTTTAAACAGACTAAAAAAAGATAAACAAATTAATACAAAGAGCTAAATATTAACTTATAATTGTACTCAATAGGTGATTGATTGTGGTTGATTTGTATTTGTTTGAACTAAAACACTAGCTTGTAAAAATTGAAGGCGTAATTTTCAGACCCTCCATTATTTAGACATAAATAGTTGAACTTTATACATGAATATATTAACTTAAGGTATAAATATGTAAAACGTCAGACATAAATATTAAAAATCTAATTTTACAAATCAATTTCTACTTAAAATTTAAAATTTTCAAACAAAATTTTAAACACATGCATCAAAATTTGCTTGCACAAAAAATGCCAAAACCTCAAGTAAATTTTACAACTTCAAACACAACTTTTTGCAACTTCAAATTACATATATTAAAACAAATTAAAAGTGAAAAAAAAAATAGCCACTTTTGAAGCACCATTATTCAGAAAAAATATAAAATTTACAAAGTATTTAATATTTAGCCACTTCATAATAATTAAAAAAAAAACTTAGAAATATGAAATTGGGAATTTCTAACATTATACCCTTCATCAATTGAGCAGTTTCCGGTGAGCAGGAGTCACTTTTTCCGGTAAGATTCTCTTCGGAATTGTAATGAATTTAATGAGTTTTTGAAAACCCAAATGCAAAATACAGTTGTTTGATAGCATGGATTTTTTTTTAATTTTTTAATATTCTTTGTGTCTATTGCTGTATGTATGCTCCTTTGTTTGGGGCAGCTAGGGTTGTATTTTCTACTACTTGGTATTTACTGACAGTAGTAGAGGTGTTGGAGTTCTTCAATCTTGGTTATTTAATTGCTTGCTAAGAAAAGTTGTCTTTTTTTGGATAATCATGGTGCTTTGGGCAGCTTTCATTTTGCGCACCTCGACTAATTCCATGAGAGAAACAGGTATGAAGTAACTGTCTACCAAGGCTAGAATAGATGGGAAGAAATTACCTAGTGTTTTTTTTGTCTCGGTTGGAATTGAACCTGAGACTTCACGGTGCTCAAGTTATGATTGTCTGGAAAATTCTTCTGCATACTGGATATTAAAAGCAATTTTTGGATTTATACAGAAGATAACATGTCTATTTTAGACATTTAAGTTCCTGTTTAGGGTTGTAGATTGGTATGTTAGCTCTTTTCCTTTTTGCTCACTTGTAAATATGGTCCGTGTAAAACCCATGTACTGATTTTTAATATATACAACTTGTTACCTTCTCATTTAAAAAAAGAAGGAATTTTTGTTGAATTCGTAACATTTGGTTCGATTTTCTAGGTGGTAGTTACTGACATTGATAGAGGCGTTGAAGTTCTTCAATGTTGGTTATATAATTCCTGATGGTAAAAGTAATGTTTGATTTGGAATTGGTCTGCATACCAGATATTAGAAGCAATTCTTGTTGAATTCGTATCATTTGGTTCTTCATAGTTTTTTTCATATGTAATACTGTAGTACATTTTCCACTCTTATTAAGTATTTTCCGTTACAGAGGGAATTCAAATACGTTAAGCTTCTTATTATGCTTGTTGGCCTTGTTAATCCAGTTAATCCATTCCGACAATCAGAGACTAAACTTCCAAATATTGATTCCTACTGAAAAAACAACAAAAAGAAACACAAAACTCCTCTGGGATCTATGGAGAAGGAAGTAGAATCAAGGCGAAAGAGAGAGGTACTAGAGAAGGTGGGTCAGGTCATTGCCTCAATCAAAGATGCCAAACACGTTGATCAAGTCATATGTGCTCTTCATTCCCTTGCCGTTTGTCTCTTCCCTCTTGACTCCCACTCTCTTGCAGGTGTGCTCTCAGTGTTAAATAAACTTTTATGGTTAATTAATGTCTCAATTTCTGTCTAACTAGTAATGGTAAATTTACTCAAGTCTTTCTTTGGTGCAAATACAATTCTAATTTTGGTCAATTTATAGGTAGCGTTAACGAACAGTACAGGGAACAGGTATATAGCTAAAAAATTTCTTGGACTATATTGTTATGTGTACTGGATTTTCTTTTCTTGTAATGATTTAATTGTTTTTTTTACTCAAGTTAACAAGTGCGAGACTCCCGGATACACACGAGAGAGATGAATGCTGGCAGATTTTCTACAAAGGCCCTGCTTTCGCAACATTGGCTAAGATTTTGTTATATGGTAAGGTTGATAATCCTGGTCAGTTAGTCAAATGACAGATCTCTTCTTCTTTTTTTTCAAAATTGTTGTGATAAGATCCCTTTATTTTTAACATGATCTTAATATAAACAGAGGCATACTTCTTTGCACTGTTGTTATAACTTAATTCTTTAGTCTTTATGTTTTGTTTTTTTTTGCATGGGATGACAAAATTTAAAACCCCAGAGGATGTTTTTGAACTGTTTTTGTTTTTGTATTTCTTTTACTTGGTTTTCAGAATTAATTGTGAGGTGCAACTTCCGTATCCTTTGATTCATGTAGTTCGTTATCTTTAGTTTAAAAAAAATTACACCCCAGAGAAAAAAATTCTGCTTCTGGAATTGGTTTTAGGAAGTAATTGTAAATAAAAATTTTACTTTCTCTAATCTATGTTGTTCATTGTGTTTGTTGTATTCAGTTCACTCTTTGCACAGTTGATTGGTTTTTACATAAGCCACATTTTTAGAATAATAACTGTTGCAATGATGCTTTTGCGTAAATTGATATGATTCCTTAGACAGAGAGCTTGTCTAGAATTATCATCTTGATGTCTTGGCTGGTTTCTTATAATGACAAGTGTAATCCTTTTTTTTTCTTTTCAGATGTGGCTTATGATTGGCTGACATGTCTCCCCATTTCTGCGAGGATGCACTTCTATGATGTGTTCTTTTTGAGAGGCCAAGTTATTGAGGTTGTTCAAAAATTAGGTCCTTGTCTACAATGGAGAGGTAGTAGTGATGATGACAACCGTTCTGTCCACTCAAATGCTGAAAGGTAGCAAAGCAACTTCCACTTTGTGTATATGTGGTTCATAGAGTACCTATTCAGTCCTTGTTATCTCTCTGTGTGGCAAGTTCTGGCAAAGTTAGGATGCAGTCTTAACAATTTTATGCTGTCACGTACATGCACATGAAATGGTTTCTCATTGGCTTTATTTCATTGCATTATGTTTCACTAAATCAGACTATGAAGAATAAAACCACTGTCTAGAAATGTGCAGGTGCAGAACTGTTAATATTTAGGCAGTTATCACTTCAGAACTAGCAACATGCTGTTTTAATTATAGTCCCAAAATGAAATTTGTGGAAGCTATACAAGATATATTATGTGAGTGGTTTTATTGTTGGTTGTTAGCACATTGCTTTGTTCTGCCTAGCATATTTTTTCTGTTCGTATGGGAGTGTTATTCTGTCTCATTGTGGTGCAATGTTTGAGTATTATATTGAGCACTGTGCACTGATGTCTAATCATACAAGACTATGTAGACTTGTTTGAATGGTGCAACTCTATCCCCTCTGAGATATGCTCACAAAGTAATGGCTTCCTTACTTCTCATCTATTAAACTCTGACTGCAGATTGCTTGTGCTTTGTTTGCTTGACAATATGGGAGTTACTCAGATTGCTCGAGAATTGTCTACTTACTGTCAGGAAGATCTTCCCCATGAAGAGCTCAAGCAGATTATATCCCGGGTGGTCCAACTCCTTACGTCTATACCTGATAAAGCACAAGCAGGAACCTCAAATGCATTATCTTCACAGTATCCTTTTTACCTTCTTTTTTGGGATGAAGTCCCCGCTGACTAGATTGTCTGCTTTCATGCAGTAAGTACCTGTTGATTCTGTCATGATGTTAAGATGAGCTCCACAAAATGAGGTGGAAATTTTTTTCAATGGTCTTTGTGTCATGGTCAGAGAAAACATAGCAAAAGCTCTCTCCCCCCTCCCTCTCCTCCTCCCCACACTTGTTGGTTGTAAGGAGTTGTTTACTTGGCAATTGAATTTCGTTTTCAATTCCTTTTCCTTGTGGTCCGGCAGGGGATGCTACTTGTGCCAATTACAATTCTCTTTGAAGCTTCATGGTTGCATACATACTGTTGTTTCCTTCTCTTTGTTATTTATTCCCTTTTTGCCTCCTTGGTCTTGTTCCACTCTTTACCAGTGAATTTCAGTGTGTTCTTCAAACATATCACCAGTCAACTTCTTGCGGGAGCACATGAATGGGACAAGCTTTTAGATGAAGGAGATCACGTAGATAAAAACAAATTTGGTGGCGTCATGCTGTTAATGGGTGAAGCATTTGCTCGCATTAGTCGGCGAGGATCAGCAGGTACATTTGATCAACACAAGCAAATTGTTCTAAGAGTCTTAGTCCCTTTGTCCCAATTTATGTGATGCACTTTCCTTTTTAGGTTGTCCCAAAGAATGATACCTTTTTATATACTCTATGATAAGATGTCCCACATCGGTAGAGGGATGGCAATTTGGTCTCCTTATATGGACTTGGACAAACCTCCCCTCATGAGCTAGCTTTTGGGGTTGAGTTAGGCCCAGGTGCCATATCTTTACACTCTATAGAAACAATTTCACTTTAAACTACCGATTTTACTGTTAATGAGCTGATTTATAAGCACAAAAATATCTATGACTTGTTTTAGACACAAGATTCAAAAGTCTTTCTTTGTTTCTTAAACTTTGTGCTCTGTCAAGTGTCGAATTGCATCGCATAACTTGGGGGGGGGGGGTTGGAGGAGTAATTTTGTATTTGTACAAGTAATTTGATCTATCAGTTTATAAAGTGGAATCAATTTCTGGAATTGTAGATGTGCTGTTAGGTGTAGTGGTTCCTGAAATACATAAACACGTACAGAGCTTCTTACCACCAAATTCGGATGTCCCTATGGATGAAGCATTTCAATTCACACCTGGTTTGCGATTTTGGTTAAAGATGATGGAGTCAATAAAAGACCCTTACTCTTTAGAAAGAATGACTGAACAGCTACTCAAACAATTAGCAGCTCAAAATACAGGAGATATTGAAGCTCACTGGATTTTGTGGATATTGTTTCATCAGGTTTTCCAGCAACAAGCCTCAATTAGGTTGTGAATATTCACTATGCATTATATTATGATAGAATTTGGTGTTCCTTTTTAATGTCTTGAAAAGATTGTTAATCTGGGATACGACATCCGGTTTTATATTTGACGTATCTTTTGTTCAATTTTCTCTTTCAGGTCCATGTTTCTTGAGAAATTCTTAGTGTGGAAAGTATTCCCTAGTAATTGCTTGAGATGGATTCTTCACTTTGCTGTTTTTCAGTGTTCCCCTGAAAATTCCTCATCAGTAAAAGCCTGTAACCTCCGCACTCTCTCAGAGACTCTTCAGCGTCTTGTGACGACTTGGTCCAAACGGGATTTTGTGCAATCAATTTCAATTGAGCAGCAAGCCTGTATTCTTTTTCGTTTCTTCTAGGTGTAAATTTTGCATCTACTTTATTTCTTTTGGTTGAGAAAAGTTGTAAGATATGTACTTCCTTTAGGTTCTACTCAATATATTTATGGTTCCTTAACTCAATATCCAGATATAACTGCTGCCTTAGGCCTTTGCTTAGAGAAGATGTCTAAAGAAGATTTAGATGCAACCAAGGATGCAATGCACTGTATTCTTGAAGGAGTGAGCTGTAAAATTTCACTCTTACTGCTGTTCAACAATATCTTTCTGGATGAATATAAACTAGTTGATTTAATTCTTCTCGTATCTTTTGTGGTTGCTAACAGGTAGGTTGGAAAGTGCTGACCATTTGATTCGAAAAATGGCAAGCAGTGTTGCATTAGCGTTTTCCAAAGTAATTGACCCCCAAAATCCTCTCTATCTTGATGATAGTTGCCGTGAGGAAGCTATTGACTGGGACTTCGGTTTATTAACCCCAGAAAAAAGATTGTTGGCTAGTCCCACAGACAGAGATGGAAATAAGGGTTGTTCAACCACAGTAGCTGGAAAGGTATTAAGCACTATAGCTGCTGCCAGCACACATGATAACGTGACGACTAAAACAAAGAAATTATTTGGATTTGAAGCTGTTGATCCAGATGAGATCATTGATCCAGCATCCCTAAATAATGAGGTTGACTCTAGTAACGATGATGACGATGATGGTGATAATGCAAGTGAAACTTCCGAGTACTCGAATTACTCGTCTTTGCAGCCATATGACTTGTCAGATGATGGTGCAGATCTAAAAAGAAATTTCTCACAGTTAGTGGATGTGATTGGAGCACTAAGGAAATCTGATGATGCTGATGGTGTGAGTTCAAAATTCTTATATCCATAAATCAGACAATCTGTAGAGTGTTAATTTTGTCATCCTTCTAAGAAATGAACAAGCTTTGATACCCTTTTTGTTTCTATGAATGACCTGTACCAGCTTGTATAGTAGAACGAGAATTGGTCAGATAACTATTAGTTTATAGTTATCAAGATTACAAAAAATAGTTTGGTATTTAGTAATACATATGCTCCGAGGCTGTCACTGAAGTAGATGAAAAAGTTCTCTCGATTGCCATTTTGACGTCTTTCCTCTTAGCAGGTTGATCAGGCTATTGATGTTGCTGAGAAGCTTGTACGAGCTTCACCTGATGAGCTCAAGTTTGTAGCTTCTGATCTAACCAGAAGTCTAATACAACTTCGCTGCTCTGATTCAACTATTGAAGGGGAGGAAGAGTCTGCTGAAGAGAAGAGACAAAAAGCGATCATTGCTTTGATTGTCACATGTCCTCATGAATCTCTCAGTACACTAAATAAATTACTGTATTCACCAAGTTTAGATGTCGGCCAGAGGTTAATGATACTTGATGTAATGACGGAGGCTGCACAGGAGCTTGCAAACACAAGGATTTCAAGACTTAAACAACGGTCGAACGCTCTTGTATCATCCATGGGTGATGAAGCATGGTTCATGCCAAAACCTATTGGTCCTCCAGGAGCCGGCCCTTGGAAGGAAATCTCAACACCAGGGACTCCTTTTAACTGGTCTCATGGTTATGAGAGAGAACTTCCCTCTAAATCAGGTCAGATCAAGAGAGGAAAGACACGCCGTTGGAGCCTTCATTCAGCTTTACCAGTAAACCAGCTTGAATGGTCCCAGAATAAGTTTCCCCAGTATGCAGCGGCTTTTATGCTTCCAGCCATGGAAGGATTTGATAAGAAAAGGCATGGTGTAGATTTGCTTGGCAGAGACTTCATTGTTTTGGGGAAGTTTATCTACATGCTTGGTGTTTGTATGAAGTGTTCAGCCATGCATCCAGAGGCATCTATTTTGGTATCTCCTCTTTTGGAATTGTTAAGATCAAGGTAGTAACTCTTATATATGATGTCAGAGAATAATACCTTCTTACACAGCTACCCCTCTAACCTTGCAAATGTCTTGGAATAGTAGATGAGTTGTTACTGGAGAAAAAAAATGTCTTATCTTCTTTTTAACTTCTAAAATAAACTGTGTCCTTTATCCAAAAATTAAAATGAAAAAGAAAAATTGTCATCTTCTTTTAACTGAGTAGAAGTGACCCGTCTCCATTTGTAATTGTTGCTTGGAATTGACCAATGCACTAGTTTGTCAGTGGGAATTCCAGTTTTGTTTCAATTTTTCCATTTACATTTAGATGCGCACTTAAGATTTCCCTCTCTATACTGGCAGGGAGATATCTCATCATGTGGAGGCTTATGTTAGGAGATCTGTCCTGTTTACTGCTTCATGCGTACTGATTTCTCTTCATCCCTCCTCCGTGGCAGCTGCCTTGGTTGAGGGAAATTCTGAAATTTCAATAGGACTTGAGTGGATTCGCAACTGGGCGCTTCATATTGCTGAATCTGACACTGATAGGGAATGCTACACGGTAAGTCAAACGAGCTAAATGTTCCTCTATAACTTCTGCTCTGTTTGTTTTATGCACACCTATTACTCTGTAAATTGTTAGCGGACTATGTTGTAGACACCACTAGTACCTTCCTCCCGTTTTCAGGTATATGCATAATTCAAGTTCAGATAGAGACTAAAGTCTTAAGTGTTCAAAGGCAAGTTACTGTAATTTGTTTTCTGAAGGTGCTCATAAACAGACAGTATGTTTTTTTTAAAAAGAAAAAAAAGGGCAGCTCGGTGCATGAACCATCCTGCGTTCACGCAGGGTACGGGGGAGGCCACATCCTAAGGGTGTGTAATGTAGGCTGTCTACCTTGGTGCAAGTATCCTGGCTGATTCCATGGCTCGAACCGTAGCCTATGGCTCACACGGAGAGAGCTTTACCTTTGCTCCAAGGCTCCCCTTCAAAAGAAAAAAAAACAAGCAGAAGGAAAAAGTAAGACCAAAATCCTTAAGTGTAAGAATCGTGTACATGAATCCCTTTGCAGGAAGTCATTAGAAATTTAATTGTCAAAACTCAAAGATTTATTTGCTCCAACTTCATGAGTTGTTAGCCAAGGGTTCAAGCTATTTGCTTTGCATTGGGTCTTATTGTGTGTCAGGCACGAGAAATTATCTAGTATTGCTTTCAGGTAACTTGTTAATGATTACACTTTGCTTGTCCGGATAAATCTTCTTTTTTGCTTAATGTCAATGCTTTATGCTCTAACTGATATATCCAAGGTGTAGTTCTTGTTACCATCAATCACTCCTTTTGAACAGTCTTCTAAACTCTGCTTGGTTTTGTTTTCTGGTTTCATAATCTAACATAATGTTTGAGTTTTCTTCTCTGCTTTACGTAGCCAACCTAATTACTTCTAATTTTGCAGCTGGCTATGACTTGCCTCCAACTCCATGCTGAGATGGCTCTACAGACTTCTCGAGTACTTGAATCACCTGAAAGCTTACACGGATCGAATAAGAGCAGTCTACCATCAAATATAGTGAGGGGGCCTATCAAAATACCCAATTTAAATGGTGGCATTCTTAGTGCCCCTTAGCTATTATCGACATGCCTATTCTCCAGTACTATACATGAATATCCAACCTCACCTTCATACTTGACATCCCTCAGCACAAACGATAAAATGATTCTGCCTTTGTTCTTGCGTATATCTTTTTATTGTTGTTGTCATTGCCATGCAAGTGCTTTTATTTAATGAATTCCAGAATCTTACTAGGCCCCTACTCAAGCCGTCTGATGCATCTCGGATAGTCTGGTTCAAGAAGGTAAATTTCTTTGAATCAAAAGTATGATACATGTTTTTGTTTTCTTTTTAAACCAACTTGTAATTTCTTATATCAAATGCAGCATAAAGCTTAGCAATGCTTACTACAAGAATTGGTTTGAGATGCTAGAATTTGACAAAAAGGCGTCGTTTAAGGAGAGAATATTGACATGTTAGCATCTGTAGTGAAGTTTTTCATCCCATATATTTCAGTGCAGCCTCGAGTTCAACCGTGTTTCAAGTGTAAGCCTTCCTTTTCCCATACATGCATCCTGCAATTTCCATCTTAAGCCTTCAAACAGAATGCAAGTCCTTGGACATGGAAACAGATTTGGAGATCCAAAGCTCCATTCAAGGTAGCTTGCTGATATGATCCTGGATAGCGCGGTTAACACAGATATCATCGCGGAAGGATCAAATCGTCTCAATGGTGTTTCTTGTTTTCCTCTAAAAATATGACTTTTGTGTGTTCTGTTTATTGGTTTGGTATTTGTTTCATAGAATGGACGTCTTGTTTCCCTTTCTTGGAATGTAATAGTGCATTTGCCAAGATCCAATCTTTTGTCAACTGTATTTTCAATTTTATGCTTTTTTCCATGCATTACTCTTATAGCTGTCAAATCACATCAAATTGTTTTATAGTCATTCGTTATAACAACATTTCATTATAACCTAATTTTTTAAAAAATCATTTTTTTTATATTTTAATTTACTTATCTAAAACATCATTCTACCTAACATTCAATTTTAGTGGTACATTCTTTGTAAAATTACCCTATATATAAAATATTTATGCTAATCATCATTAATGTCATGCACATGGTAAATTTCAAATATAAATATCTAAGTGGAAAACTTTTTTTTTTTTTATACGTTCATACTCTTTTCTATTTCTTTTATTAAATTGGTTAAGATATACATTCCTTCTTCTTGGAACACAAAATTATTAATTTACATTTTTGCATATTTTTATTTACAACAATTAAATGAGAGTATACATATATAATATCACCACACTAGAACAATTTTCAGACAAACGTTATCACTATAATGAATTAGAGGTTTGACTGCATGGTGTTTAATATAGTTGGACACATTCAAAATTGAAGGGATTGCAAATTCAAGGAGCCAACATACT
Source organism: Solanum lignicaule (assembly GCA_029582545.1). NCBI lineage: Eukaryota > Viridiplantae > Streptophyta > Magnoliopsida > Solanales > Solanaceae > Solanum > Solanum lignicaule. The sequence continues at coordinate 12,956 of JAJOOF010014101.1, read as the reverse complement.
TTTTTTAAGACAATTTTGAAGCTTTGTAGAGAGATTATGCAAGAACATGCTTGAAAATTAAATGGATCAATACAAACTGATGCATGAAATGACTACAGAACATGATAAGTACATCATTTACTTGACCCTAGCAAGCAAATTTCTCAATCAATTAGCTTCCCAAATCCCAAGATGTAATGTGCAACAGCCTCTCTTCATTGAAACACAAGTGGAGTAACATTTTACTCTGAAATCAAATGCAGATAATTCATGACCAGAACTACTAACACAACACACTAAGGAGAGGTTTCCAGTTGGAATTCAATATGAGATGTTTGCGCGCACAACCAACTGTAAACGCGTACATAAAAACATGATATCTAGCTAAACGAAGGTAAACAGAAACGTTTGAACCTAGTCTGACAAACTCCACCGTGGTCTAACGACCCAAAGTGAAGTGCAAAGAGAAACAAAGTAATTTACAAGAAAAAACTAAGTTTGATAACTAACTAACTAATACTTCAAGGAAATCCTACATGTAATATGGTTGATCACTGTTCTAAATCAAATCGATTCAGCAAAACTACCTAAACTTCATTCGCTTAGAACCAGCAGAACTTGGACCAGATCGTGACTTGCCAAAGTTCTTCTTTCTCCTCCTCTCGTCTTCGCTGTCAGGTTCATCTCCTTTCTCCCTATCTGCGTTGCTTGCTTCCTTCTCCAACTCTTCCCATGTTTTGCCTTTTTCTTCCTCCGAGTCTTCATCTGAGTCTTCCCCTTCTTCCTCGGAATCCACCAGAGATTCACTATCAGAGGCCTCGTCTTCTGAATCTGACTCAGGTTCAGCGTCAGAGGGTTCATAACCTTGGTCTGACTCCTCTGAGTTTTCAGATTCTGAGTCAGAAGCATCTATGTTTAAAAATTCCCAACCACCTTCATCTATAAACCTTTGGGGATCTTCAGTTATGGTCTTCAATACTTCACGCCAATTCAGATTCATCTTGCTCTCATAATACTTGATGTCAGTTGTGTCAAGCCACTCCTTGATGCCATCAAGTGCGGAGACAGGAATGGAATCTATGCGCATGACATCACGCTTGAAGTCCTTGAAGACAATTGCCATATCAAAATTCTTCTGCCCAAATCCAACTCTCTCCAAGTTGACAATCTCAATATCACTTAAGGTTATCACGAGAAATGGGGTCTCTATCAGCTCAACCAAACAGCTCGAGGTTGGCACGATGAATGCTGATGATTTATAGGGCACCCCATGGAACCCAAGTTCTCTCAGAGGTTGATCAAACTCCAGGTCGAGTCCTTTAAGCTGGGGCTGGCTCCACATATCATTCACCCGGTTCACAAAATTCTGGAAGTCCATGTTGAATTTGTTCTTACGGTCTCTTTCTCTCTGTTCTTCCTCAATCTCATCTGGGTCATAGGCAGACCGCTTTCCACCTCCAAGTGTTTGCACCACATCCATTACCTCAACATAGAATTGCACATCCTTGGTTTTCTTGTTTCCTACCATTATGTGGTTATGCAGATGAAAGTGAAGAAGGGTAATCATCTCCTTCTCTGCTGGCTGGAAGAATGCATGCTTGATGTTGCCAAACATGATGTCAACACGCTCATCTGTTCTTGAGGTCGAGTACCGGAAACCATTAACATGAGCTTCCAATGTACCCGGAAGCTTTCTTGCACGACCACCAAAAGAGGGACGAATAGATAAGTCAGACAGCCTAACTGGTTTGAATTTATTCCCTGCAAGTACAAGTTTTTCCTGAGTCACCAAAGTTGCCCTTTCAGCTCTCTCAGACTCCCTGGCCATAACATTCCGTCTAAGAGTTTTAATCTGCTGAACCACTTCACTTATGTGCCTTGGATCCTTAGAACGAAATGAAGCTTCCTTCAGGTAAATAGCACCCTGATTCTTAAGAGCATTTGCATCAACAGGTGTAAAAGGGGTGCCAGGGACATTGAAAATGACACGGATATAACAGTTACGGTTGGTATCCTGCTGGCTTGAAACAGTCTTAACAGTAGCCACATGGAAAGGAACCATAGTACCATATATTGGTAGAAGAATGGCTTCATTCTTTTGGTCAACCTGAATAGTCATATCCCTAGGAGGTGGTAGATCATTGATGCTCTTATACGCAACAAGGTCACTTGAGGCCCTAGCAGCACCCCTGTTATTCCCCGTTAAAGCTCCTCCACCAGCAAGACGGCGAGCAGTTTCTTCATTCTTCTGACGAGCAAGTTCTGCTTGATGCTGCCTCCGGAGCTCTTCTTGGTTGTTTGACCTAAGTGTTGCCTTGGAATACAAGGCTTCCATCCTGCTTGAATCAGCTTTCACTTTAACCTCCTCCTCATCTTCCTCATCTTCATTGAAAGAATAGGCTACATCCTTCACGGCTTTAGAGCTCAAATGAGTAACCACATCATGGCCATCATTTGTGACGATAACCGTATCTGCTAACAAAAGTGAAAAACTCTTACTCTTTTCAGTGGTGGTCCCAGTTTGCAAATTGTGGAAACCAAGTGACACGTTGAAAACCATTCCCGCTCTCAGCACCTTATCATTCTTAGCATTAATGATCAACCCAGACTCCCGGAACTCAAGACCAATCCCAGTCCCAGCAGACTTTGTCAGGTTGCTAACAAATTCAGGAGCATCCCTCTCAACCACTTCAAGAGCTGTTTGATACACGGAACTAAGCTTGTTTCCAGGCTTCAATGCACCAATTGCTGCCTCGTGAGCTTTAAGAAGAACCTCATAAGCCTTGTTCTGCGTCAAAGTTGAATCAATGAGAAATGTTCTGGCAACATTTGAACAGTAACTGTTGTATCGTGATCCAACTGCACATATGATGACACTGGCAGAATCATAGTACAACTGTTCATCATTGCTTGTAGCACTAGGTCTAAGATCAAAATTCCCACCACTCTGGAAGATTGGGGGGTAACATATATCAACATTCTCAGCTTTCAGCTTCACCTTAATTTTTGCAGGTTCTAGAATAGCCTTTTCTGTGTCATCCATTAATAAAGAATGAGTTACTTTCTTCTCCTCATCAATAACTTTCTCAAGCTTCGGAACAACAAAGTTCTTCATTGCAGAAGCAGTCAAATATGCAGCTTTCTTCACATTTATTATCTCATTCTGTTCCTTCACAGCAAAGAGGTCAGCCAGCCCATTTGAGATATCACTAAGAGTAAGGCTTGAATTTCTCATCTTATCGGTCCATATCTCCAAGAGTTTTCCTTCAGGGGCCTCTCTTGCAATATATCCAATGACGACTGTGGTATCAGGACCATCTGACTTTGGCTGCATACGGATAGTGTGAAGCACATTGTCCATTTGAGTAGTCCCATCCTCATTTTTCGCCTTCACATGCAGGATAACGTCCACATCCACAGCCTCTTTAGCAGCGGATTTCACAACACTAAGCAATGAGGCTTTCTTCTGGCTACACAGAAAATGTATTTGCTTGTCTCCAAAAACCATAATCGTCTCAGGAAACTCATACCCTAGCAACCAAATATTTAAAGCTGAGGATTTCAAGTATCTCAAGTCCTCCGAAGGTGGCGGCGTAGCTATAGCAAGGACATCAGAAGAGGCCCAAAGGTCATCCTTATGTTTGTGCCAGTGTGAATATAAGGCCTTCAGTCGCTTACTGAAAGTATTCAAGTCAATTGTATAAGCATTTCCACCTGCCGAATTCCCATTTGAAGGTGCTCCATTTCCAGTTCTCTCTTGCACCATGGCCGTGTCAACAATTCTTGACTAACCTAGACAGGAAAAAGAAAATATTCACATGTAAGTGATTTAACAATGAAGAGGCAACATAATATGCACTCACACATGTCTGTATACAGTGCCAGCTGATACTATAAAATTGCTGAAATCTCATTACTAAAAGAACTTCTGATTCAATGAGACAATAGCTACTATTTTAAAGGAGCATAATATAACCCCCCCCCCCCACACACACACACACCCACCAACCCACAGAGCTACCCGCAATGAAGTTGAACCAGCCTGCTTATAATTACTTTGTTAGCAACAAAAAAGACCAATTGATTCTCCACGCACCAGTCTTAAAGCCAGGATAGGACAGTAAGAATTACATGGAAACAAATAAAGAGAAACAGAAAATGAAGTCCATTAATTTGACATCATAAAGTCTTAATCCATGATTTTCAGGAAAAGCTATCTATAACTAGTTTATAATATGAACTTATGAATACATACATTAACAATTCTCTGCAACCCTTAAATATTCTCCTTGAGTAGTCCAACTGTACTATCCCATCCTTTCTACAGACAAATTTTCTTCTAGAATTTGTCAACTATGATTTGAACAAGATAGGAATACTTCATCGTTTTTGATAGTAAACACCGAGGCGTACATAGATTATTAGCTATATGTTCATTTGTATTAGACATTAAAAATTCAAAAGTCTATTCTGTAGAAAAATAAGTCCACATATTGAAATAGTTCTCAAGCACTCTTGAATATAAGTTTAATGCCGATGGTGTCGCAAGGCAGCTTTTCAGGCATTTCCTAATATAGTAGTATGCCACCCTCTCATTAAAATCTTCTGCATAAAAACATTCATTTGCTTGATCCAGAATTTTCTTTCCATATGCTGGGGAAGGTACCTCACCCTCACCTTTCTACACTTATTATTATATATCCTTGGGTCTCTATAAAAAAAGAAGAATGAAAAACCTGGTGGAAGCACAAACAAAAGGAGAGAGAAAAGGTAGAAAAGAAAGAGGGGAAGAAGTCTAGTGATAGTTCTTACTAACACTTCTTTATTTAACTTTCATTTTTTGAGTGCTTTCTTTGTTCTATTATTTGGATTGAAAGAAAGAAAAAACTTTCTGTTCTTTCTCCTCTTTACTCTTTTTGTTTTATCCCTTCGACGAATTTTGTCTATAACCAATGGCCCACTTACTAAATAGGCATAAAAAAAACTATCAGAAAAGAAGAAAAAAAGGGTTCACCTTGAATTGAACTCGACAAATTGCGTTTTACCAAAGAGTTTTTAGGAAGGTTCTCCATTGGTATTTTTTATTTTATTTTTCAAAACTGATACTACATTGGCAACTCAAAAATAGAAAGAATATAAATATATGCGCATACACGGAAAGGGCCCCACTACTTCTTCATTACGGGGGAAGAATACCAGTGCAATAACTTTGACAGCCAAAATGAATTCTAAATCATATTTTTCAGTTTATTGCCCTTATACATCCCAATCACGTTAAAAAAAAACAATTTGACGCCTCTAGCAAAACGAAGAGGTCCTATGACACTTTCTTCTATTACCAAAATTTAAATCTTTTTAAGTTCCATGCGTGTTTATAACAAAGAAAACAATAGGAATCCAATTGCTTCTATCTATCAAATTTCTACATATCAGATTACATATATTATTCTCATAATACCTAATTCTCTACGGATTCCCAACAAATTAAAACCAACAAACTACTCACTTAAATATTTTAATTATCATGCTTAACTGAAAAAAGCAATTTTCAATAACTACAACAAGAAAATACCCCCGTATAACCGCAACAGGTGAGTTCTAAGGAGGTCAGTGTATACACAGAGCTTACCCCTACCTTGCAGGATAGATAAGTTCTTTCCAATCGACCTCGGCTACAATGGCGGATCTAGGGGGACGCAAAGGTGTTCATCCAAACCTCCTCGGTAAAAAATACAAAGTATATATAAGGTATTTCTTCATGTTCTATGTATATGTATATAGATTTTGAATCACCTAAACACAAAACTAGATGTTGACTCGTGGTTTAAGGTGTTCGAAATTCACCTTGAAGTTCCTGGTTCAAATCCTAAGCACTACATTGCCACTACTCAGCCCAAAAAGGGATAAAAATGAAGCAGTAATAACAGAGAAACGTAAAAATGAAACAAAAAGAAGCAAATTTTATCTATATATTAGAAGAAACGCATGCAAACACTCTCATTCGGAGAATAGAAAAGGTTCCGTCAGTCACCGCCTGATGTTCTATACTTCAATTAGGGTTTTACAAATAGAGACATGAAAGAGTGGTACTTATATCTGTCATGTTCGTACTTTTGGTGAATAAAGTTACATGGTATAGAAGACGGCAACAGATATCTAATGAATCTAACAAAAATTAATCGAGTTGGACGAAAACTGACCTCGACACCTCAAAACAGAGCAAAGGAAATCGATAAGCAAAGCAAAAAATCAAAACAGAACGAAGGCAAAATGAAGAAATTTGAGCAAAAGAATGGAAGAAAAATCATACCTTGTTCGATGAGAAAGATGAAAGAGAGGAGTTTGCTGGTTCAGTTTTTAGGGATATTTTGTGAGAAAGAGAAGGCCGAGTGGATGCTTCTAGAGTTCCATTTTAATGGCGGATAGACGCAATTACCGTTTTCTCCTTCTAGAGTTCTATTTTAATGGCGGTTAAACACAATTACATTTTTGTCCTTAAATGAAATTAGATTTTGTGAAAAAGCAAAATCGTGTCACGTGAGGTAGAGGTTGGACGAAAGAGAATTGTAGGAGGTGATTAAATATGATTTGATACATTACTAACATATTAAGGATATAATTCTAGATATGAAGATGTTTTAGTGTTGGGAATGGAAATAGAAGGTTAGTAGGTAGTTGGATGTTGACGTGTTATGTGTGAAAGAAATAAGGCTTAGCCTCCTGCTTTCCTTGTCACGTTATTGATGAATGAGAATTATGAAATGACTTGACATAGTATCGACTTATCGAGGACATGATTTAAGATATGAAGATGTTTGAATGTTGATAATTAAAATAGAAGGTTAGTAGATAGTTGGATGTTGACGCGATATGTGTGAAAGAGGCAAGGCCTAGCCTCTTCCTTTCATTGTCTCGCTATTGACGAAAGATAATTATCGGAGGTGATTAGATTTGACTTGACACAGTATCAATTAACTTATCGGAGACATGATTCAAGATATAAAGATGTTTGAGTGTTGATAATTGGAATAGAAGGTTAGTAGAGAGTTGGATGTTGACGCGCTATGTGAAAGAGGTAAGGCCTAGCCTCTTCCTTTCCTTGTCTCGCTATTGATGAAAGAGAATTATAGGAGGTGATTAGAGTTAAATTGACACAATATCGATCAACTTATCGAGGACATGATTTAAGATATGAGGATGTTTGAGTGTTGATAATTAGAATATAATGTTAGTAGGTAGTTGAATGTTGACGCGCTATGTGTGAAAGATGTGAGACCTAGCCTCCTCCTTTTCTTGTCTTGCTATTGACGAAAGAGAATTATGGGAGGTGTTTAGATATGACTTGACACAATATAACTAGTCGAGGATATGATTCAAGATATGAAGATGTTTGAGTTTTGAGAACTAAAATAGAAGGTTAGTAAGTAGATGGATGTTGACGCGCTATGTGTGGAAGAGGTAAAGCCTAGCTTCCTCCTTTCCTTTTCTCACTATTGATAGTATTATTACGTAGTTGAATAGTATTTTTAATAATATTTAATGTGTGTTGTTATAGGTTGCTTCATTTGCTTTGTATTTTGTTATTTGATTATTATAATTTTCTTGCAATGGTGCTTCGATAATATTCATTTTGAGTCGAAGATATGTTTAGAAACAAAATCTCTATATCTACTGAGGTAGGAACAAGCTCTACACATATAAAAAGATGATAGTTGCAATGGCGAGAGTTTATTATCTACCATAAGTAAACTGTAAACGAGTTTCCAAGAAAAGTCAAAAGAAATTGTGAACCTCAAAAACAATTTTTTTTCTTCTAAGAAATGAAAGTGAGAAATATTATTATATTTTAAAAATTCTATCCGATTAAATATGTACTATTTGAATTAATTTGATTTTTTAAAATTTTAAAAATCGATTAAACTGATTTGATTTTGATACTCATTTGAAATGAGAGTATGAACTCACCTAGTTATCAGTTATCACCATCAAAGAGGGACAGTAGCAGTCAACATATTATCAGAAGAAGAAAAGAAAGTCATCTCAATTGTAATTTTTAAAACCCTAACCCTAGCTCCGATAAACAGAATGCAGAAACAGCCACCGCACACGGCGGATTCCGGCATCCCAAACCTCGCGAACATCAAAATCAAGTGTTCATCACCACGTTTTCCACCACCGACCACTCCTTCCGCAACCGACACTCCTACCGCCGGTGCGCAGCGAAAAATTGGAATCGCCGTTGATCTTAGTGACGAATCTGCCTTCGCCGTCAAGTGGGCTGTCCACCACTACCTCCGTCCTGGTGACGCCGTTATCCTTCTCCACGTCCGCCCTACCTCCGTACTCTACGGTGCTGATTGGGGTTCTGTTGATCTCTCCATCGTCGATACTGATAACATAGAGTCTCAGAAGAAGCTTGAAGATGATTTTGATGCGTTTACTTCTGCTAAGTCTGCTGATTTGGCTCAGCCACTTGTTGAGGTGCAAATTCCGTACAAAATTCATATTGTGAAGGATCATGATATGAAGGAAAGGCTGTGTCTTGAGGTTGAGAGGCTAGGATTGAGTGCAGTTATCATGGGTAGTCGAGGATTCGGGGCTACCAAGAGAGGAAATGATGGGAGACTTGGAAGTGTTAGCGATTACTGTGTTAGGCATTGTGTTTGCCCTGTTGTGGTTGTGAGGTATCCTGATGAGAAGGATGGTGGAAATGCTGCTCATAAGCGCGGAGTTTCTGTGGCATCTGCCTCAAAAGAACATGAGGAAGGCGAGTACCATGATGCTTGTGATGATCGTCAAGGTATGTGCAAAATTCATCCTAATGTTTGCTTTGTTATTTTTGGGTCTTTATATGTAAATTTATGCAACTTTTGCTGCTAGTTATCAGTTTTTCCGATTTCCTAATTGAAATGAAAGATCCTTTTATGTTTTATAATGTAAAATTTAATGTGGCACACTGCTGCTGACTCTGTGATTTGATTGTGTTATACCAAAAGAAAAATTAGGTGGATACTCCCCCAAATAGTTACATTCAAGAAAGGTAATGCCTTCTAAAGTTTATGCATATGATTTGGACACGCAATAGAGTGCAGGAAATCTGCGATACCAGATACTTGTAACAATTATGATATGTTTGGCAACAATATTGTAGTACATAGGCTTTAAAAGTTCCAAAATGTGAATGCATTTTTGGAAAATGAAATAAATGGCTAATGTTGAAATGGGAACTTGGACAAAAGCAACTTCTAGAAAACTTAGTATTACAATGCTCAAACATGTGTTCTGAATCCTGAGGTCGCTCCTGTTTTAAATTGTCAATCTCCATGAAGCAGGATCACAACCAGCCATAGGAAAAGGCTCGAGAACTGAAAATTGACCTAGAGTTGCTTAAGAAGTCCTTTGAAGAGACAATGAGCGAAAGGTACGTTGCTTGTTATTTATTTTCAGTAGATATCATCTCTCTACATTCATCTTAAATTCCATTACTGTAGTCTTTAGAGTATGAAACATTGTACTTTTGATGCTTGTGCCACTTACAAATGATAGTTGTATTGCTTAGGAGTAGAATTTAGGGCATGATTCATTTGTGTGGTCTATCTCTTTTTGTATGAGATAGTAAGGTTCTTGTTTAGTTACTTTTTACTCTTAAATGTAAGTTTGTAAGAGGACTTCAATTAGATGAAAGGTACACATATTTTCCTATTTGTTTTTTGATTATTGTTTCTCCCTTATTACAAAAAAAACTTCCTTCCTATATATAATTTATTTTGGCACGCCAGTGGCTGCTTTTGGGCTTAACAGTAAATGGAGAAGCTTTCTTGGGACTAGGTTGTGTGCTCCACACTTGTAACCTGTAATAAGCTTAATTCTTCCTTGGTTAATGGATGAGACTATCAACCATGGTTTCCATGACAGATTTGAGGAAGATGTAATTTGTTGATGGCTCTCTATGGTTGTGAAAGTTTCATTTTGGGAGAATTTTTTTTTTTTGAAACTAGTAACTTCATTTTGGGAGAAAATAAAACATTGTATAATGTTGAAATAACAATTTTGAGTTTTTGACAAAGGAAACCGCAGCTCAACCTAGAGCCAATTCATTTTGAGTTTCCAATATTTGAACTTTAGGTCTTATTGAATTTTTCTAGTGTTTTCCTAAACTTGATTTACCTTTTGAATTGGTGGTTCGATGTTTATGAAATGCAGTCTAGCCACTATAAATTGATTTTTTAGATTTGTGGGTGAAGTCAAATCAACTTTGTGATGTCATCAAAGATTAGATAAATGATTCATGAATCATTTCTCTCCACTGAGGTTTTTTTAAGGGCACATTGTGATAGATGTTGGAGGAAAACAAACAATTCAAAATATCTAGGTTCGACGTTCCTGGAGAGTCAAATGATATATGAATATGTTACACAAAATCTGTTTTGGATGAATGGAATGATAAACGAAGATGTTACACATAAAATCAAATTGGATGGTTGAGATATCAAAAAAGATCTTTCCTTTATCCAAGAGATAGTAGGTCTTTCAAGACAAGGGGGTTTGGTCTGTGCAGATTGCATGAGAGAGTTGCAAACCAGTTAAACCAAGTAGCTGTATGCCTTGATATCTTATGCAATTAATATTTTAGCTGTGGCATGCAGAACGCATTTGAACCTTGTTTTTAATCAATTCTCTACTCCCTTTTCTATCGACTCTATGGTTATTGATAGTTCACTTTGTTAACTGGGACTTTGATACACCTGTTTCTTTGGTGACAGATTCCAGGCACAGAAGTTGGGTTAAGCAATCCTTTTGAGCGACTTATGTGAAAACCACTTGGTGTTTTGTTATATCTGGAGTCTCATCTTCTGTAACTGAATTGTGGTTGCTCCTCTCTGTCACTTTAGTTTATCGTAGTTCGCTAGATGATGTTGTATCTCTAAGGTTGTCGTCTTCATAGAGTTTAACTTAAACGTGTGCCTTTTTATCATTTGTAATCTTTCCGGTACAAATCTGAAATCTACTTTAAAGATGTTATTTCTTATGCTGCTGTTCTTAGCACGTCGTTAAGTTCAGTTCAATATGCATTAGAAATTTCCTGCTAGTATAAATGTAGTATAATGTTAATTCCACTTTTAAACCACAGTCACACTTATTGTTGCCCAGAACTGTTGGTTCTTGTTTCTGTTTTCGCGGTTTTGAAGCTTTATATGAATTTAAGCGTCTACTTGTGTAGAGACCTAAAGTTGGACATAATCAAACAGCCTGTCACTAGTTTCTCTAGAATGTACTTCCAAGTTAAGAATTGAGATAAGAAAGGGATATCATCATTTAAGAGAAAGTGCATGAATAGAGTATGCATGGGAAGAGGGGGTGCACTTTCCCTAGTTAATAATAACCACAAAGTTTGATCTGTTGAAACATGAAGGCCATCCCTCTTAAAGAGTGGTCCTATTACTCCCTGCCTCATAGAACCCCCCCACCCCCCAATCAAAATACTGCCACTCACAGACAAGGGATGGGGTTTGCTTTGGTTGGAGAGGGGGGGGGGTTCGATTTTGATTTATATGGCATTGTTTGATTACGACAATAATAACAATATATCTAATGTTTTGTCCTTTAAAGAGCTTTATTCGCTCCTTACATAACTTAGGTGTGGGGGAATCTGAACATCAATCAACTAAGTAGGTTTATTTTAGAGAAAGCTCCGTCTTATTGAATTTCTCCTTAAATTTCATCTGAAGCATGAACTGTCAACCTTTCATCTTTCTTTGAGAAAAGTGTAAAACCTATCTAGCTAATTCATCTTATATCTAATGTAATTTTACAAATAGAGTTTGATTTAGGTGGTGTGTATGTAGCCTCACATCTTGCTTTGTGAAGGTAAAATGATAGTTTCTGATAGACTTTCGGCTAATCACATTATTTGATTGTGCACAAAATTTATGGCAAAAAAGAAAAATTGAAAGATGTCATTGTTTAGGACAAACTCCCCTTAAAGTAGTTATTAATAAGTTGTTATCCACTGTTATACATTCACAGTATACTCTATGGACTTATAGAATACATAAAAGTTGAACATAATCCAATAAGAAAATAAAAGTTTAAATATATGATAATTGAATTATAATTTGAGATTAGGAGTGATAAAATTAGCTCAGAAAATATGATTTGTTCAATCTACTCAAATTTGAGCTAGTCATTGATTTGCCTATTTATTATCTTAGGTCATTGTATCGAATTCATTTTAACCAATCAAAAATTAGGCTAGACGAGATTCTTCGGAAATAGCCTCCCAACCTACATACATACTATCTTCTTCAGATCCTACTTGTGTAATTTACACGGAGTGATTCATGTTGGTTTAGCTCATTGCAATATAATTCATTTCAACTCAAATAACTTGTGTGCAGATAAATAACCTGCCCATTTATTAGCTCAAGTAGCTTTAATCCATTCAAATTCAGCTCAATTCGTGCATTTGACATTCCTAATCGAGATCATAAAAGTCTCCAACCATTGAGCAACACGTGGCAGAAGCCTAAGTGCTATCTTATTCCCAACTAGTGAACATTTCCGCGCTTTGCGTGGTCATAAAAATTATTTATAAATTCAAAAGTCACTCACTTATGTGTAGTTATCTTAGAAAGTCACTCAATCATGAATATTTATCTTGAAAAATCACTTTACCAATCTAAATAATTTTTTCATTAAATTTTGTTGACATGAGATTTTTATTTTATACTAAATTTTTTAAAAAATAAAAAAAAGTGTCAATTTTAATCATTTTATTGATGCACCCCACTAAAATTATATAGAAATATATATTTATCAAGATCACTTCATTTTATATGCATTTAAAATAATATTTAAAACAATCACTCAAATATGACGACATAATTTGCTACTCTAATTTTTCTCATATAATTAGAAACATTGGAATCTTTGTTATTGTCTAACTATTGTTCAAACGTTGACATATATAATTAACT